>JAVCKT010000743.1:0-10750 GCA_032273925.1 Rhynchotus rufescens | reverse complement strand
CTTTTATCTTCTCCAATAGGCAGCTGCTCTTAATAGTAAGAGGATATGTGAGCATCAGGAGATTTTTTTCTCTATATCTGAAAGCCTTTCATGTTCAAAATGAGAAGGTTTCCAGCTTCTAATAATGTTTGTCTGCCTTGTTAGATATTGCTAAGTTAGTTCAAGTAGGTTAATTTACCACTGACTCAGGAAGATTTATGAGAGGAGCAGAATTTTGGGGTTTGAAATTCAGTAATTTTTTTTTGTGATTAAATTCAGATCCATTATTAAATATTATTTTCTGAGAATCTGCACTCCTGTCAGGAGTGTAATAGTGCACCATGACATTTATAACGTGTGGAAAAAAGTAATTAATCTACATTCGAGAAGACTAATATGAGCTAGCATAGGTGTTCTGGAATGTGGTGTAGAGACTTCTTAATGTCTCCCTAAGGAATCAGGCTGGTTTCAGCAGGATTGCTTTGGTCCTTTTTGGTATTAGTAGCAAGGTCTTCACATTGTGCTTTCCAGCACTCAGCAGGGCATGTCACTCTGCTGCAATACCAGTGTAAGCTCTAGATTTTACTAACCAAAACTAGTTTTACTAACTACTTTACTACTAACTGCTGCAGTTCTCTAGCAGCAAATACTCTCACTTAGTTACAGCTAAATTGCTCTTATTTTAGACTTCTGGTATCTCTGTATAACTTTTCCAAGCACTCTCAAGGGAGAGCTTCTTAGGTGGGATGTGAAGCTGAATTGGATCTAAGTATGTGGATAGCACTACATACAACCTAAAACTCCACTGCATCCTGTGCAGCACCTGCTGAGGAGCTGGCTTCATATGCTGTTGGAGGAAAGCAGAGCAACAAAGTGGATGACAAAACCTTATGGAGTAGGAAGGTGGTGTTTCTTTGCAAAATGACTTTTATGAGCTGACGTTGTACTCACAACCATGAGAACACGTGTGCAGGAGTGGTCTGCTCAGAGCACCCGTGTGCAGCGTCGAGGACGACGGGCACTGGACATGGTGCCCTCGCCACATCTTTTGGACAAAATGAGTTTGGACTTGTCTTTTAATATCCTTTAGGAGCAGTTTTACTGTGCTTTGGATTGTTTACCTCACTTTTTTTTTTTTCACCCCTTCCTAAAGTCATAGGGAAAACTACTGAACTAAACAGTTCTTTTTGTCCTTATTTGGTATTTTATGGTTCCAGTCCTGTTCATCATCACTTTATTACCTTGTCTTTAGGTCACTTTGTTTCCTGTTTTTATTTGAATGGAATCACATATATCCACTATGTAGCAAATAAGTGTCTAACTTTTAGCCCTGTTCTGCTGTTTAATATGCTGCCTTCTCTATATAAGCACATATATTAAATACACTTAATAAATGTTTAATGTTCTGTTACAAATCTCTCCACTGGCAGTCAGGAAAGCCTACTTGATGCTAGAAGCTGCTTTCCCAGCCTAGTGAAATGTTGCACTCTGTTCCTGGTTTCTGGAATGCGCTGTGGGCACAGCTGGTTGCTGATAAGGCTGCTTAGCTTAGGATCTGTATTCTGAAAAAACATGTCTTGATTTTGAACATGTCAGCCCCAGAACTGCTTCTGCATTCACGCAGTGCTGCAGAGAGGAAGAGACCCAAGTTCCCTCTGCCCCTTAAGTGCAGATGATCTTCAAATCATCTTGTTAGCAAAATGAATTAATTTAGACATCCTGGCCATAAAAAAAACTAAGCAGGATACAATATTTGAATAAATATAAGTTTAAATTCCTTTAATATTAGACTATAGCAGGCAAACCCTATGTTTTTGTCTTAGAGGTGCAGATATTTGGTTTTGAATATAAGATTGCCACTCCCCATGCTTTGACCTCAGTGCTTGACTGACTTGAGCAGTAATATGACGTATATATGCTGAAAGATATATTAGCACCTTTCTTTTCCTAGTAATTGTATGTAACAGAAGGAGAGTTTGAAACTCTTGCATGAGACAGTGTAAAGTGCCTTTAGATGCCTGTTTGAATTAACAGAACATCTATATGGGGAGCTGTCAGTGTTGGGTGGGAATGAGCCAGTTTGGGAGTGGAAGCTGTTCAGGAATAGTTTTTTTGCTGGAATAGATCAGCTGTAGGTGAAATACTAGGCTTTGAGGTAAGTGAGATGTCATGATGTGAAACATTTTGATTATTTTTGAGCAAAGCCCTGAAAGCTATTTTTACAGAGACTTTAGAAATAGGTTAGAGAAATTTTTCTTGGTCAACCTTCAACATTAAAGTATTAAATAATAAATGTGCATGCATTTTCAGCATCTCATTTCTTTGTTTCCTAAATAGAACAGGTGTTGTTAAAATAGCTTTAATTGTTGGCTTTACTATAGCTCATCTAGAGTTTTATAGCAATATATGTATTTAAAATGAGGCTATAGTCCACAGTCTGTGGATTCAGTATCTATGTCGTGGAAGCAATTACAGTATTATGAATGTTGATTTAAAAAAAACAAAAACAAAAAAACACCACTCTTAACTTCAGAGGTGAAATTAGAAGTTGGCAAAGATTACTGTTGCCCAAGGTAACATCCAAAAGCGAAGACAGAATTTAATTTAGCTTTGCTGATCAAAGAGAGAAAAGCTGGAACTAGTATTTGAGTATGACTTCATTGCCAGGAGATGTGTTTCTACACTGAAAACTCTTAATTTTTGATTCTAACTGAAATCTGAAAGGTTAAGAAGCTAGGCTTTTTATCAGTGTAGTTTGTAATCATAAAACCTGTTCCCCACTTGGATGTTGCTACACTGAGATAAAAACTCTATCTTGTTCCTGTTGCTTTCTCTCTATTTAGATTTTACATGCAGAGAACTAGGCTTTTTAATTGCACACTGTTTGTGATAAAGATACGGAGCATATTACACCATACAAGATTAGCTAAGGCAAAAGTTTAAATTTGTTTCAGGATAACTCCATGTTAGGGTCATGTTTAGGGCAGTTTAAACAAAACAGTAATGTCTTCATGGAAGACTGCAACAATAAACAGACATCTGATTAAAAATCTTTTGACTTAATTAGATACAACTTTTGGATTATAAAAGCACCAAATTCACACTTTTTTGAGGGTAAAGAAACTTGATTAAGCCTGCTGTGTCAATAATAATAAACCAGGGTAGGATGGAAGAGAGAGAAAGCATGTATAATTACCAGAATTGCAGTTGAACCAATTTCTGACTTAAGTTTTGAAAAAATTAGCTGTAAAATTTCTGATCTGTTGTTACATGGGGACCTTACTTATTTGGGGACCATTATATTTAATTGCCTAGCATTTTCTGTTAGAATGGTTTTTTTTTTACTTATCTGACTTCCTCTTTTCCTCCGACTCTGTAGAAGTACTGAATTTTCTGGGATGATGAAAATAGGAGCTGGACTGCCCTTAGTTGCATCCAGTCATCCATGAAGGCCAATATATGGTACCAAAAAGTGATCTTTCCATTCTGAGATATGAATGTCCTTTTGTTACCAGTTTATGATGAATCTCCCTCTAAAAAAAAAAAAAAAAACCACCAAAAAAAAAAAAAAAAAAAAAAAAAAAGGCAGCCTTTTGAAAAGAAGATAATTTACAGGCACACAAAATTAACCTTCTAAAAATTGGGGAATGTCATGTCTCTGACCGCTCTTATAAATCCTCCCTAAGCACTTTTTTTTGGATTATGTTACTTAAATCATATTTGATATGTAATTTTCCTGCTGGTTACTCCTCTTCTATGGAGAATGCATGAGTAGAATTAAGAAGAATATAGAAGTAAGAAGTCTGTATTTTTTCCCATAGTATTTATATGTTTGATTTTACAAACTAACAATGCTCTTTTCAACTCTTTTATGTAAATATATATGTATATATATCTGTAATTTATTCCCGATAATGATTGAGACTGGCTCATATTTTTGTAAGATTATTCTCAGATACATTTTTTAAGATGTATCTTTAAAGCAGTGCAAGTTGAAATGGTCCTACCTATCTTTTTGAAAACTTTCTAAATTTAACACATTTTTTTTGTCCTTTAAAAATTGAGTACACCCTTTTGTGTTGCGCTTCTTTGGATGACTTGTAATGAGTTCAGGCAGCTCTTCTTTCTTTAATGCATTTGGAAAGCCTGAGGTGGGAAGTTACCCGTAGGTTTTATTCTGCCTGTTTGATTCTTTGTAAAAACTTTACTTGTGGGCTATAAAAAGACACAAAATGATGCAGAAGATAACACTGAAATACCAGATGTTTTGTATTGCCTCAGTTTCAGAAATTATGTATATGATTATTGTTATGTAATGAAATCTGGAAAACTATCATACCCCCTACATGTTTATAAATAATAGTGAGGTGAACAAATTTGGGCTTATTCTTGAAGCAGCTTGGCTATCCGTAGTGCAAAGCAGTAATAAAAAGGCATTCTTTAATATGTTGCCTACTGTTCTAATTCTAGTAGAACGTAATGGGCAAATTGCATAGTTCTGGTAGGAGAAAGAATTTTTTTGCTGCAGTTTATGTAGTTACTTGAAAGAGATTTGATAGTGATAATCAAAGTATTGGATAATGTTTCACTATTTGCCCGTACTGTGACTTTACCTGAAATGTGAATTTGCTGGAAGAGTGATGATGTGACTGCCGAAGGCTGTCACTTGTACGCTTAGATAATATAAAGCTTTTGCGAGGAGTAGAGCTTGAAATTATTGCTTTTGTAATTTCTGATTTTCTTATAATGAAATTGGAAAAGATTTGTGTATTCATCCTCGTGTATCTTGGACTTTAATCTTTTATAATAGATTAAAGGTTCCTGGTTATTTGTGTACTCCTTTGTGTCCCATTGCGAGACTGTCAGAATTTTCTCCTTTTTTTGGGACATTAGTGATATCCTTGCCTGACAGATATGATTGGCAGTTTTGGAGACATGAATTTAAGAGCTATCTTCACAGAAATAAAGCAAGCTAAGTATACTCATATTATGCTTGTATTGCTAGAATTTAACACGTCTTCCTTGGATATAAATCAACACTGATCGTGGCTATGCTGATTTAAATAGACTAGGGAGGCTGCTCAATCTATTTGCAGGTCACCTTGAATGCTTCCTTCCAGATTTAGTTACTGAGGAGGTATGATCTTAGAAAAATGAAGTGACAACTTACATTCCTTTTGTTTGCATGTGTATATTACCAGTTCTTAATCATCAAATACAACTTTCTTCTCATAGAGGTGTTGAAAGAAAAAAAGTAATTTGTAAAGTGGATTTAGTTATTTATAAATATTGTAGCTCTACACAAAAACCAAAGCTGACAAAAAAAAATAGATGAAAGAATGAGAAAATATTTGAGTGTCAAAATGTGGAATCTTGTATTTTTCCTTTTTGGAGATAAATTGGTTTAATATTTAAGTACCTTGGAAGGTGTGCAGCTAAATTGTATACTGACTTCAGAGATTCACAGTAGACACTGCTACCAAGCTATTATCCATCTATGGATATGCCTGAAAGTGATGAGAAAATGGTTTAACTGATGTGCGTGATGTACAAAGGTTTCTTTTATTTTTTTTCCTTTTTTTTTATTTTTTTTTTTTTTTCTCTCCCTGTCTTTCTTGGACAGTATCTAGATTACCAAAAACGGGCAAAGCAGGATAGCATTATTTATACAACATAATCTCTCTGATATTTAAAGTTAGTTCCTATGAGTTTTTTATGGAAAAGTCATTTATATCTCCTCCGATGTGGTAGGAAAACGCATACAAAATCACACATATGTCCTCAGAAATGTAATTCAAACAAAACCACTGCTTGGTATATTACCATGGCTGCGTGTATCAAGTGGTTTATAATTTTGTTTACTTTATACTCATTGTTTAATTTATAATGTTAACATAGCAATAAGTGAAGCACATTATGTACTAGATGCTTAGTGCCATTTTCTCATTGTTAGTTTGAATCATAGTTTAGGTTAACTTACATTTGTAAGGAGCAAGTCCGATGTCAGTACTTATTTTGATTTGAAAGCTTTATGTATATGTTTTTCAGACAGAATTCTTATGTGTGTAGGTAAGGATTGTCATGCAGAGACTTTTCCCTCAAATGTTGCCTTATCTCCAACTCAATAGATGTACTTGTAGAGGATACTAACAAATTGTACTGATTGCAGAAAAGAAGGTTTTCCGTAATTTTGAGACTGAATAAAAGTGAGGCTGGCAGCAATTCCAAATCTGATGAGGCAGCAGATATAGAGAAAATAACATGATTACAGTAAACATTTCTGAGCACGATACACTGAAACAAGAGGAATGTTAAGTGGTATATACTTTTTTTTGAAAATAATTCTTAATTATCTCACATGACTGGAGTTAATGTGCTTTTTTTCTTATCATCCACAACCATCTTTCTGTAAAATTGTGTAATTACTACTTTAGCAGACTTCCTTATGTCCAGTGGATGTGTAGGCTGTCTTGGGATTTCTTGTAACAATTTCATGTCTTTTACCTTGTTTTCCTTCACAAATTCTACTTTTAGAGAACAGGAGTCATACAAGATAAGCCATTCCATTTTTCCTAGAAACTTTGCAGTAATTTTGCATTTAGCTGTCCTGTCACAATCCAGATAGTGAAAATAGATTGATAGATTGAAAATATTGTCTTACAAACTTGTTGTTTTCAAACTACTGTAGCAGTTTAGATGCATTTTGGATGCCGTTTTATTTATTTTTTTTAAAGAATGATTCATATTATCTTGTAGTATGTCTCAATATAGCATCTTAGCATATATTTGTTGTGCACTCAAGTTGTAAAAAATTGTGGTATTTGTGGTCCTTATTTGCAAGTATAGTATGTTTTGTGAGTGCCTATATCTAAATTGGAGTATTTCACCCAGTTTTGCCATGTTTGCCCCATTTGGAGCATAAAAAGGAGCAGATAAACAAGCTGCTGTTGATCGTTTCTTTTTTTACCGGGATAGAATAATAAGAACTTTAAAAGTCAGACAATTTTTTTTGCACTAATTTAAGTGTATTTAAGTCACTTTTAATAAGCAGCTTTAGCTCTGTTACATTTTGACAGGGAACATTTTTTCCTCTTGTATAGTTTTCTGTCCTCGCTCTCCCACCTCCCCACTGAAGAAGCCCTTTAGTACTGAAACGTGAAACATCTGAAACAAGTCAGCTACTGCCTTCTGAACATCGTTCTGAGATGTAGTTTCTGCTTTAGTGTGACCATAATCCTTCCAACCACTATTTTCACTCTTCTGGAAGCATTTTGGTCTGCCAAAGATTCTCCCATATTGTGCTTTGAAATTCTATGTGTGGAGAGAAATGGGAAGAGAGAATATGCTTTCCTTTTTATGCCATTATGATCATAATGCATGAGGGAATCACCTTAATCTTCTGCAAGAATTCTGCATTCCTTATAATCCTAGAAACTTTTCATTACCTTCTGCTTCCTCTTTTCCATTTCAATATTAATTCTTACAAATGCTCTTTGCTAAAGGTGGTGTGATTTTTAATTCTTTCATCAACCAAAAGTGTCGCTTCTACATAGATGAAAGAATTTTTTTATATTTTTCTTCCATTAATTTTTAATTCCTAATTCAAATGGAACATACTTTAGCAATCTCAGTTTATTAATTTGTGGATTCAAGCTGAGATGTGAGCAAGCCTCAAATAACACACTTGGGACTGATCTGTGGCTCGTAATTTTCAGAATGCAGGTTTCTTCTGTGCTTTTACCCCTGAGATTTTGCAAATGGAAAAAAAAAAATGCAGTGAGGTGCATGCACGCAGGAAGACTTCAGCTGCAAAGTGGAGTGCCAGAGCTGCAGCTTTGGTCCTCTAGAAATGTACAACCAACTTGCAAAAAAAAGAGTGTATTTCATGTGAGAATATAACTTGAATGTTGTGCAGGATACTCCTGAATTAGGCCAGTTCTGTGGGCTAGTCATCCAGGAAAAGGTTATGGTTGCTCTGTTCCTTGCAGGAACGTGGTTAAACTGCTATAAATACTATTTCATGAGTACGGCATTGTGTTGGCATTGCCTGTTAATTGTTTTGTGGTATTGTCAGTGAGAGAAAGTGTTGTAAACAATACAGTTTCACTCCAGGTATTGGAACTATGTTCCATATTACTTCTCCGCCATGCAACTGAGGCTTTTAGGTCTTTATTTATGTCAATGTATTTCATTTATTCTGGTTTTAAGAGAGTACCAAGAAGATTTATCAGCAAATCACTATGTAACAAAATGAGGAGATCTGAACTGCTTATGAAAATAAATTGCCAATATTTGCTTTCAAAAAGAAACAAATATATTATACATTATATTATACTTATATATAATATAATATATATATCTATTATACAAATATGTTATATTTATAAATTATTTAATTTCCTTTTCCTGTGCTCTAGGATACCAGATGGTCCAGTTGATCAGGGACCAGCTGCAGGAAAGGTACATGCTTTAGAAGAGCAACTTTTAAAGGCCAAAGAACAGATAGAAAACTATAAGAAGCGGACAGGAGATGGTTGGTAGATGATTCTTTTTTTCATTAAAATAATTCTAATATTCCATATCATAAATGTATTAATTTCTTAACAAGCAATTCAACTTTAAATGCTGATTCTTATATCTTAATAGGCGGCCTGGGAAAAGACCATGAAATACTGAGGAGGAGGATTGAAAATGGAGCTAAGGAACTTTGGTTTTTCCTCCAAAGTGAATTAAAGAAGTTGAAAAATCTGGAAGGAAGTGAACTACAAAGACGTATTGATGAATTTCTGTCTGATTTGGGTCATCAGGAAAGGTACTTGTATTAGTTGCTCCTGCATTTTTGTTGTAGGAATTACAGGTTAAGTGAACTACTAATATGTTACTTGAATCTTTTAAAATGAATTACGTCTGGGTAGATTAAAATACCATTGCTAAGACATAATAGTTGTTTAATTTGTGTTTATGGGATATTGAGTATATATTGAATGGAGCCTTTACAGCTAAAGGTAGAATCTTCTCACTTGATTTTTCAAGTTATATTGATTATGCAATAATGTATAGTTGGAAGTAAAAAAAAAAAAAATGTGGAAAATATCTTCATATCTGGATTAACTGGCATTTTAAAGAGTCATTTCTCTTCCCAATTAAATCTAGGCAGCATACACCAGATACAAATTACCCTTAATTACCTCAGATACAAATTGCCTTTAATTGTATTGCCTTTTTGTTGTTCAAAGTTATTTGAATTGCATTTTCAGTTGATGTTGATCTTCCAGTCCTCCTATTGCTGAATCACCTTTTGTATTAAATTAACACATTCAGTATTATTTTTCTCCATGTAGGTCAGAATGAATCTAGGTAATGTTACAAATTCAGTTAAATTTTTCTGTAGGTCTAATTTATTTACAGTGCAATGTTCCCAAAAGGATTGCTATGGCTATTACTGTGTGGACAGTCACAAGAAAATAGTTGAATTAACTGAATGTACTATACTAATCACATAACTCTTTCCAACAAAGCTAAGAGATCTTTATGGATAAACATGAGTAGTAATGCATGAATAGTTGATAATAATGCTGTTGTAAAAGGAAAACCTGCTAAGAATTTTAAACTCATTGGAACTCATATAAACACTATTAAAAAAAGTTTAAAAATACTGAGAATTATTAGAGCGGAGAAAAAAATGTTCCATTTAATTTTGTAATTTAATATTCAGATTCTTTAATTGCATTCATGCAGACTGATGGAGTTTAAGTAGAGAAGGGACCGTTTAATTGAGCAAAGTTATTACCTATATAAAATCGGCCATCCTGCCTCATGTAATCATCTTTCTGCTGAGTGCACAAAGTATGTTTGGTGGAAGTAAAAGCTGTGTTTGACTGTCATAAAAATTTTTGAAGGACTTCAGGTCGACTTTTGAACAGTCAAACAATAAAGAAGCTTCCACTTCTCTGGACAGTTTGTTTCAATAGTCACTTCTACTTAGAAATATTTACTCTTATCTATAAAGTAATTTCTATTTGGATTTCTTGGACTCAACTTCCCGTTGTTTTTGGTAAGGCCATTTAAATTATCAGTGCCGGAACCAGAGCACATAGCCTAGTGTCACTCACAGATGCCCTATAAAGAGGCAAAATCATTTCTGTGCACATTATTACTCTGTTCTTATCTCTTAGATCACGCTTGCCAATTGTTACAGTGCAATCTTGAGTAGTGTCATGTGTTTAATACAAGATTATTTTTATGTTTGTGACTCCCTGGATGCATCCTTTTCTTCTTCCTTTCCTTCCTTCCTTTTCATCAGCATGGGATATTAATTCATTGAGCCCAACTTATGAGTTACTATATTTCTGCCAGTTTTGTCCTCGCTGCTGCTCCTATCTCAGGACGAGAAGAAGCCCATAGCAGAAATGCATATTTCTTTCCACAGAATCTTTTAAGAAGTTCACGTGGTTAAATTTAATCTACATTGGAACCTACAAAGTTGAGATAAATCCCACCGTAGGAATCTGAAACCAGTGTGCAATAAGTTTATATGTAATAATAGAGGTATTCAATCTCCTTTTTTTTCTTGTTAAATGAAGGTAGTGTTTAGATTGATAAGGTGGGTTTCATGGAGTTAAAATGTAGGCTTTTTTTTTTTTTTAATATGGAAATTCAAAGCAACTGTTCAAGAGAAAACAGATACAAAAATATTTCTACATTATTCTGCCTGTGTTCTTCGTGTACTGGAAATGTTGGCTTAGGAAATAAAATGTTTTTGTGTTGCAGA
>JAVCKT010000741.1:0-11254 GCA_032273925.1 Rhynchotus rufescens | reverse complement strand
GCTGAACAAAGCTGTGTAAATTTTAGTAGGAGATCCCTGGAGTTCTTGCTAGAGGTTGTCCTCTTCAGCACTTACTTGCAGAGCTGCCTTTAAGTGTGGTCTAGAAGTTCTGACATTTCTCAGATAGGAGTCCACACTTTTTAATAATTTATGCGCCTTCTCAACTGGTGGAGTGATTTAAACCTTTCTTAACTGCTATCTAATTAAATCAGGATGATATTTTTCCTACACTTGCTCCGATTTAAATATTTGGTTACATACTTTTTAATTAAGCCAGGAAATTATTCACATGAGAAGTCAAGATCCTTCATTAATCATGCACAGCAGAGAGCTGCAATCTTCTTTCCTAAGGAACGGTCTCGGATCACAAGATTTTCAACATTCTAAGCTAAAATCTCAAAGTCTTGAGGTTTCTTCCCTCTCTGTTGTTGACCTTAATGAATAAAACCTGCATATTAAATTTAAAATTTGGTGTCTGGGATGAAGAGGAGCCTTTCTTCTTTGGAATACTAGCTCTAAAGATTACTTTTTTTTTTCTTTTTCATATGGAAAATCTGAAAGAGTTTCTGAAGTAATGATGTATTAATTTTATAGCAATCAAGATGGATTGGAAATAGCAGTAAAATTGACATTTCACAATGGTATTAGCACTGCATTATTTAGTGCTGACGTTAAACAAGTAATATCTTTTGCTGCGGCAGCACGCAGTACCTTATAGTGTATCTATATTCCAGGAACTTTTCAGGCTCCCTATGCACTCAAAATGCTAATCGAATTAAACAGTTCCCAAGCACATCCTGATTTAATGTTTGCTTGGATTTTAATACCTGCTAGCTCCACACTTGGGTTATTAAAGTCAAACTTCGAGGTATCGCATAGTGTTGAAGGGTAGAAGGACCACAGAAGCCCAGAAGGATCTCAGAAATATCCACTAAGTGTTGCAAGGGTCTAGAAATCAGCTCATTTTGACTCAAGTTAAATCAAAATCCCAGAAGTATAGTTGAGTTTTAACCCACACAGACACAATTGGACTTAATCAGTTGCCAGATTAAATAAAAAGGTTCTTAGAGTTTTTTTTTTTCTAAGCAAAGTCAGCCTCTAATCGCTGCATACGCCCATTAATATGGTACATTAATATGCAGTGTTACAGTTTTTCACTATTTTGGAAACTCTGGGGGAGGTAGGTGGTAAGTATTTCATTCAGTAGATGGCACCATGGAGAAAGGGATGGCAATGTGCTCTAGACCACTTAGTAAGACAGAAGAATCTATTAAGCCAATTGCTTCAACCTCAGGATCTTAACATTCACATTTCCTAATGCAAATTCAAAGTCTCAGCTCAAAGGTAGCAAGAAAACAGCACAAGAAAACAGTCCTGGCACCCAAGAAAACACTGCAAACAGTGCAAAACTAGATGCCAGCCAAAATTTCTGAACATCGAGAGTAATCAGTGATGCTTTTTGAGGCAAAGGACCACTTCTCTGCAGACCTTTTCAGGAGACACCTGTCAGAACCGACACCACCATAGTGAACGATGAGCACCTGCTCTATAGCAATTCACTGATGAAACGTGTTATGGTGCAAGCAGAGCTCTTGGGGGCTTGAGAAATAATGTCCAGCTTTTACTCAGGGCTGTTCACTGGCTCTCAGTTTGCTCCCATGCTTTGAAAAAGTGGGTGTGAGAGAAGCCCTACAAAGAGTGACAGTGAAATTCATCCTGCATCTGAGGCAAGAGGAGGAGTTGAATTCACGTCTGATCTCAGCATCCTTTTTCCCCCCTACATCAACAGAGTCACAGAGAAAACAGACACTGAAGACAAGTGTGTCTTGCATTAACAGTGTTTCAAAGGTTTCAAATAATAGTAAAAACTTACTTTACAAAGGTGGGAAACATTAATGAAACAATTAAAAAAAAAAAAGAATGAAAAGAATAAGTAATTTCTCACTTTGGAAAGAATTTGAAATTACAAACCAGAGGCTCATTTTTGAACTGGGCATTCATAAGATCCTTTTTTTCCTTAGTATTTCCAGAATACATTAGCTAAGCAGTATCTGTGGTTTACAGTAGCAATTAGCATCCTGGGGAGTCAGCCACAAATAACAAATTCATAAACTAAGTAGAATTAATCAAGTGTAAAATGAAAAGTAAGGCTGAGATTACATAATCTTAAAATGACAGGACAGCTAGAAGAAGCCCTTGCTTCAGGCAAGGATCACTCTGTCAAAATCAGGGTCAAATATATAACAACACTTTTTCCTTAATGGTTTAAGAAATTAATGAAAGTTAATTATATAATTAAATAATGATAATGGTACGTTCTATCTAGCAATTACACTAGAACCATAATTATCTCACTAAATTTCAAGATGTCCTTGCGAGCTTTTCATTGCAGTAGAAGAGAGATACTCTTTAACCACATTTCATGCCTGGACAAAACAGTAGACAACAGTATATGATTTCTCGGAACAAAATCCCGAAGCATAGTTGCTTCTGTTCTTTAAATGTAAAGACGTGGCAGGAAGGTCTTTTGCCATAATACTATTGAAGTATTAGATCAACTGCAAGCACAAAATCAGCCCATGCACTATTTCATACATCCAAGATGGAAAGGGGCTGGATGTGACCTTTCATGAGCTGCAATCTTATCCTCTGCTTGTGAAACCTGAAGTTGCCTAAATGAAAAACCAGGATATCTTTATTTTCCATGATTTTCTGTGAATATTGACCCAGTGTCACAGCTCTTCATCATGTGCTGAATATGAGGCTGCAGCCATTGAACTAGGTCCTATGTGGATTTTGAACTGCAGTGGGAAAGAGGATGGACAGAGATGGGAGCCTGAGCTACAGCATTTCTGTCCAAACATCTGAGCATCAGACTGGCTTCTCCAAGGAGACCAGGTTGAGAGATGTTCTTCTACAAGATGGAAAACAGGAGGAGTTATATTTTTTAGGAAGCTTCTCCTTAGCTGAAGTAACTAAGTATATATTTAAGGAGAGAACCATTTGGGAGAAGATTCCATGAAGTCTCCTGGGAGACTTACTGTGGTGAGTCCAATTTACCAGGAAGTGTTGAAATACTGTCAAAGAGAGAAACTTAAGAAAAAAAGAAAATCTTGATGAGACAGAATCATCTAAGCTTGTCAAAAAGGTAGGTAACAATGTCTTGAAAACCCATTCGGTTCAAGCTTGAACCCTTCTGTTCAAGCAACTTTACCAGAAAAGTTAACAGTGCAAAGCTACTGGCATCCTTAACCAATGGCAGGATGGGGCCATTACTGAAGCACCACTGTTTGCTTTGCATTTCTATCTAAAATCATTTTCCTGCAGAGCTTCCTCCTGAAAGGAAGTGAAGGACTGCAAAGCATCATTTCCCTTATATTTACAGGAGAAACTTTTGTGCCTATAGCTGGCCGGGAATCAGGGTGTTTTGAGACAGCAAGACTCTGTTAGGTTACCTGTCCCATCCCTGAAAGCACTGAGAACAGTTCCACAATATGCAGATTTAATCAAAAATGTTGTTAAAGAGAAAAATCAAAGCAGTGCTTGTTCAGCAAATCCTTTTTTTTCCTACGAAAACCAAAGAAGCCACTAATTAGACTTCACAATACTCCTCCCAGCTAAGTAAAAACTGCAGCTGCCATCTTACAGGTTGCTAATTGGGGAGGTTTTGCTTCATTATCAGAGGCAAGAGCATCTCCATCAGGCCCCACAGCAGCTCTGGAAATGAAAGCAACCCATCAGGTCATAAGGCATTATTAGTCATGCATTTTCTTTGATCAAAACCCCAATTTTAAACCAGATTATCCCTCTATGGTTCATTGTGCTGGTACCTTTCCTCTCCATAATCAAATTTGCAGTGAAAAGAAGTAATTTTCTACAATGCAAATCCTGAACACTGCTCTTCAAGCATCAGGTCTTCTGCTACCATCCAACCATCCACACCACCTTCTTACTCTGGGGTTCCCATTTCATCGGCTGCAACATGGGGAGTAGATCCATGCAGTAAGGGAAGACATCCCATGCCTTTTTGCACAGGAATGTAGATGAGCACTGAATTATCTTCAATGCTCACAATGAGCCTAAAGCTAGGATTTGATAACTGAAAAGCTATTTCCAAAGTGCTTTCATAAATTCCCATAAGGGGCATTTCAAACGCACAAAATAAGAGATTGATATTCCAAGATAAGAGAGATTTTAAAACTTTTTATGTGCGGCTCCATTTCAATTTAACCTCCTCAACCTCTCTCTGTTCCCCCTGTCCTTCAGCAGCACACAGAAATTACATGGAGCTGTAATTTATCTAAATATTTGCCCTATTTTATTACTTGCTCAATTGTTATGCAAGATAAGTATGTTAATAAAGGCACTTAAAGGATATTTAGAAGCTGAAACAGAATTGATGGAGAACTATAAATCCACAACATTCTTGAAGTGGTATTTTAATTTCCCAGAGACTTTGACTGACCAGGTCTGAGTTGCCAGGAAAAGGCTGATCACCTTAATACTTGGCTGCAGAAAATACCTCGTTTTGAAAGAAAAAGAATATGTTAGGAGAAGAGTTGTTTTCTCGTCCCATGTGCCGTCAACCCCATCAGCCCAACCTTCATCTCTGCAGCATGTTGCTCTCATTTTGCTCTCTGGAAACTTATCTTCCCTCTCCTCACATTTCCTTTGGTCTCTGTCCTTTCTTTGAAATCTCTGCTGACAGTCAAACCTAAAGATTAAAAGATTCAGGAATTCTCTCCTATATATTGTTGCAACAACCTTTTGGCCAAGACTGTGCAGGTCCTCTTGGAGCACCTTTTTGGACATCACCCAAAAAGCCCTTTGGACAACTTCAGCCACGTCCAGGGCACAGCTTCTCACTTCCATTTCTAGTATCTCAGCTTTAGCCTGTCACATTTTGGCCGAGGCTGCAATATTCTCATTAACTATCTACAAGGAGACAGATTATCAGCTCACTTGATACACTGTAGAGATGGAAATGACATACATGGAAAAATGTTTTTTTTTACCCCCCCTCTTGGTGACATTTCTTAATTTCTCTATCTTCCCTCCATCATATGTGGGTTTTTTTTTTTTCTATTTATTCTCTTCCATATGCTTCTATATAATAGAAGAAGTACAAAGGACAAAAGAGATATCTCTATATAGTCATTCATTTTGTTGTGTGATGCTTTCATTCTGGTGAACATTTGGGAAAACAGATTTTATGAACAGGTTCCATTAACAGTAATGGGACAAGTTTCAAAAGTAATACAAGCTGGTGTGCTTCCGAAGTGCAAAAGCTTCAATTACTGGCTCCAGGCATTTTTCTTTGCTCTGCAGTAACTAAATCCACTAATCTAAACAGTAAAATCTGCAGCCTTCCAGCTTGCTTCCAAGGATAATATAGCGGTCCTTTCCTCCTTCTCAAGTGACAAGTGTCTACACTGTAAATCTATGCCCAGGCACACGGGTGATACAATGCTGAGGGAAAGAAAGATATGCTGAAAGTGCTGCCCAAGCAGTGTCACTATTTTTTGTCTCTAATGACACTAGTTCATTACTCTTGTGTTGTGTTCACTCGAGTGCTCAAAGTAGAACCACTCAAGTTAACCAACATCAAAACAGTGTATTTAATTTGGTTTAAGAGTAGCCGTTTCTATGGTCAGAAACAACAGATTGTTAATAATAGCTTTCAGCTTCCATTTTATTGGCAAGTTCCTTTGGATCCCACAGATGCCTGTCCAAAGAAGACATGGTCACCTATGGCTAAGTCCGTCCCTCTAGTCGATGGGAAACCTATTTCTAGCTCTCAGACCTGAGGGACACTGAGAGCAGCTCCTCAGTGCATCGCTCATCCTACTCAACGACAAGCCAGAATGCAATGTCATGGTCTTTACTAAAGCCAGGAGGTTCACAGAAGTTCTCTCCATCACACTGTCCAACAGGAAAAAGAAATTAATACAGATTAGAGCTAATAGAATCAAAGAAAACATTCCAATCTCAGTTTGAAGTGCAGGAGGATTAGTAGGTAATGTTTTGATTTGAGACCAAGCACCTAATTTTTGCTGGATTGTCCCTGTTTGAAAGTAAAACGAAGGGAATTGAAGGCTGCATGCAGATCACTGAAGGGCCTGATGAATCCTCACAAACCTGGGCCTTGGCAAATGGTCCGACAGGCACATTTCTTGCCCAGCTGTTGCTGCTAGCATGGAAGATCAATGGGGAGGACAAGATTATCATTATTTAGCATCTGTTTGCACGAAGGAAGGGGAGAGAACGAAATTGCACTGGGTGAGAATAAGCCAACCTATTCCAAATGAAGCAGATACTTCAAAGCCTCTTCTCTGTCAGGCAGCCATGTGAAATTCAGTGTGCCTCTTTGCCTCTGACTCACTCTGAAATATGAGATTGGATTTGTCTTTCCATGCCTGCTACAGACCTGACAGACTACAGAAGAGCAAGCACTGATCAAAGGGATCTTTATTGCACTCAGTCGCATCCTTTGTAGCCCTGCTTGCTCCAAGTGAAAGGTAGCAGATACATTTTGGAGAGCTCTCTGTATTTTCTGTGTGGTCCAAAGGATCCAGTGGAGAAGTATCTGGGGAGCTCTTCCCCATCACTGCAGGGTGTCACTGCAGATCTCCATTTCCCTGCCCAGTCCTCAAAATCCACCAAATTAGGCCACCATGGCCTGCATACTCCCAACAGTTGGCCAAGGTGTCCAGAGCTGTAATTGTGCTCTTCAGTATCAATCCCTTTATTCCACCTCATTTCATCTTTTCTTTATTTAATAGACAATGATTTAGTGCATGGCATACATTTAATGAGCACCTACCTCCATTTTGATTCACTGTTTCCAGTATTTTTTCTCTCAATCCTATCACACTGATGATACATCTCTTAAAAGAATTTGCAATCGGGCTCTATTTTAAATATGGAGAGTACTAGTAAAGATTTTTGATAAATTAGCTAGATATTTACTTCTTTTCAACTAATTAGGGCACATAAATCTACTGAATTCTGCCATAACTGGTATACTCCGCCTCCACTATATATAAACATATACACCTCCAATACTCCCCCCTCTCCCACCCACTAGTTCTTAAAATAGTAAATATATGAAATTGGAAGGAGTTGATTTGTCTTAATGGTTAAGAGCCTTAAACACATTGTGACTGTAGTGAATAAGGCTGGCAGAACAACACTAGCAACAAGCATCATTGTGGGCACTCCTCTCTCTGTAGATGTATGGAAGTATTCAACATATGCTGCCAATGACAAAGAAATTGCTTTTGAAAAGCAAAGGTTTTGCTTAAGTCTGCTCAGTAAACTTCAGAAATGCAAACATTAAAAACTAAAACCAAATTTGGGGAGTTTGGGCTCTATATTCTAATTAAAATGTTTTAAAATACACCTGTCTAAGCACAAGTTTTCAATTCCTGCTTATGGATGTTCTTGTACGATTGCCAAGACTGCCTTCAAACTAATCTCTCCTCCTTTCACTTCCATTCCTGTATTTATCATTACTGCCTCTATTAATTTTTACAAGTTGAATTTCTTTGCAAGGGTTAAATAGGAATAATTTGAAATGCTGAACCATAGCAGATAATCCAAATTGGGCAAACAATTTTTTTTCCCATCCATACCTGCCAAAACTCAGAATACATCCCTCTTTCTGACTTCATGAGCTATTAGTGATTTAGGAAAAGTGAAGTAGCAATTCATTCGCTAGCATTTTGAGAAACATGAGGAATGGCACATTGGGATGAATGCAGCTTTTTAGTAGCAATCGCCAGACATCTCGGTTAGCCAGACACACTTTTTCTTCCTTCTGTGGAAAGCTCCTTGCTGGTCCCTGCTCTGCAGACTGAAGCAATGCAAATCCAGGAGAATCCTGTAGCTTCCAAGGATTTTGTCACTTTTGAGAACCCTCCAGTGATGAAAACCTGATGCAGAGCTGTTCCTTAACTGTTTGCTACTAAAAATCTCAGCTTCTGCTCTGAGCTAAGTGCTTGTCCCACTCCTCTTCCTCTTCTGTAACAATATTGTTGTACTTGCTGCCATGCTGTCTAACAAGAAGTCTTAGATCAAGACAAACTTTCTTCTCCATGGTCCCCAAAGGTGGCAGTTTAATACAGGCTGAATAGTCTCAGCTCAACAACTCATACCAGAAAGCTTTCAATGTCTAATTTCACAAAGAATTCAACATCATCAGAAAGCCATGTGGCCAAAGGCAGCCAAGAATTGAACACGAAAGTAATAAAAAAAGGCTGGTTTTAGCCATGGGGAAGAATTCTTTCCTCTTGGTGTCTTCTAATGCACGGGCATCCATCATGCAGAAACATTTACACAGAGTAATAACTTCCCAGTGGAAAGGAAAATGCTGGAGCACGAATTTTTATGTCACACAATGTATTTTCTTGACCTCTGCATCGGAGAAAGTGCAGAGCAGGTCAGGAGAACCTGATAAACCTTTGCTCAGAGAGAAGTATACAGGTTGCTTTCTACACATTACAGCCTTGCTGATTGTGCTGTGGGGTAGAAAGCTCATAGTGCCACCCATTATTTTGCATTTACCAGTCACTAAATCTCTGAATATTTAACCCCAAAACCTTATTCCTTCAGATGGAGCCACATGTTAAAAAGTTGTCAAGATAAGGAAACTTATACCCACAAAATAGCCACTCACAAGCTTTCTTTAGGGAAAAAGTGCTTAAATTAAGAATTTAACGTAAGACCAGACTCAAATTCAGCTTAACCCTTTACAGGCTGAATTACCCTATAAAGACTTTAACAGTATCCAAGCAGTAGCTGCACTATGCAATTACAGATATAACTTGAGCTGCAGGATTTATTTGCTTTTGCTTATTTATTATTTGCTATAATAAGAAAAAAAAAAGATATTTTAGTCTCCCATTCTATTTAGCAGCAGATGGACAATTTCTACTCAAACTTAAATATATACATATATATATAAATAAATCTTTCAGGTAACTCAGATGGGAAATAAAATTTCTTGGAGGGAAAATTCAGGAAGTTTAATGCAGCAGCTAGGGACTTAGAACAGGAACACTCATGCAACTCGAAATTCAGAGACTGCTACAACACCTTTTGTAATCAATGTGGAGGTACTTAGGTAAAATCTAATTTTCCAAGGAAATGTTAAATGCCTCATTTTCACGAGAAGCCCGAGGGAGCCTATACATACCAGAGATAGCACAGAGATTATATCAGCTGTCACAGGCAATGTAAATGGATATAAATAACAAGAGGGAAATACAGATGCAATTTCATCAAATATCACCTCCCCAGACTATGAACGGGGCTTGTCTCGTTCTTAAAATATGCCAAGCATTTTTCCAGAGGGCTCTCATTACAGCAGAGCTCAGAATCGTCTTGAGTGGCATGTTTTAAAACACGGTTCTTGCCTGCAAGGTGGTAATGTGCTTTCTCTGGCCAGGCTTGAAGAGTGCTATAAAACTGCTTTGCAGAAGAGTACACTGTACTGGTGGATTATAAAGTGCTTTACAACACAGCTTTGTAACCACAGTTTATAGCTCAGTTCATCTCGGTAGCTAGAAGGCAGCACGTGGTCAGGAAGAACCACATGTTCCTGCAGGTTTCCCCAATGGGATTGCATTTTTCTCAAGGGAGGACCAGGAGAGACCCATGCTGTAACTGAAAGGACGTCGCCAAACAAGGTCTGGTGCAAAGATTACACAAACTGCATGAAAAATAGAAATATTTCACTGCTTTAGGAACTCTAAATTGAGTGAGCATCAATTGAGCACAAGTGCAGATACTTGATCCACCATCAACATGGCTGTTCTCCATTATTTCCAGTGATATAGAGATATTTTGCTCGCTCTACTCTTTCATAGAGCCTAGATCCTTAAAAAATATATATATATAAAAAAGCTCTCCCTTTTTGCTTCTTCAGAATCACTATAATTGCCTTTGAAACTTTTAGCTATAACTTGAACTAAAGACATGCAGGAGGAGGAAAGTTAAGAACACTGTTTCAAACCCTGGGAAGCATATCTAGCAAATAACAGAGCTGGAACACCAGCTGAGGAAGCTGTAGAAATCCCATTGCGAAGATCTCAAGAGTACACCAAAAATAAATACTAAGAAAAGCACTAAAGTTCTCCGCAGAAGGGCTGGAATAAGACTTTTTTTTTTTCTTTGTACGTTGTTTCTGAGCCTCAAAAGCTCAAAAGCTCAGTTCTTAAAAATCAGCAGAACTCCAAATTTAATTATCGACCTTCACCTCCACTCTTTGCCCACACACAGTGGGATTTCAATCGCAGTCACCCACTCACCATGAGACTGATGGCCACTTATCAACTAGGGGCTCTGGAACAAATCCCTCTCACGTTCTCCTTACTGTAGTTGCTTCACATTGCACACCTCCTCACTTGGTATCCCCAGGCAAGCAAACACCAAGGATGCTAGCTCCAGTCGAGGAAATCCATGTTTAATTCTAACTTCCACTGAATATTTTTCTATCTAGGGACAGTCCTGCATTCACCTCCAGAACACTTCACTTCGATCTTTTGAGGAACATGCAAACTGGAACTTATCTTTTTCTCCTTTTTCCCTCTGGGTAGAAGTTAAAAAAAGCTTTTTTAGTTTGATTCAAATACAACTTCTCCTCTTGAAAAATCAGCAGTTCATAACAACTCTCAAGCCTTCATGTTGAGACATCAAGCTCTTCCCACTTTTCTCCCTCCTCCAGAAGCCATGCAATAGACTTAAGCAAGTACAAAAATAAGTCAAAACACAAAGGATTAAAGTCCTCTCCTGGCCTTTCCCAAGAGGGAGAAGGTTGTTAAGGAGATCCAGTCACAGTGGCAGCACATCGCAGCGTTCTCTGGGACATTTGGAAAGGAAGATGATAGAAAAGGTGAAGACCAAGGTTAAGTGTTAATCAGAAACAAACTTTGCAATCATCAACAGACATTGCAGCGTGCAAAACAGGAAATGTTGCTAACAGAATTAATTTATCTTTTAATTTTAGCCCTTGCAAGTACATATCTAGAGACAAAGATGCGTAGTCACAACAGCGTATAGCAACGATTCCTAAACCTTTCAGATCACAAATCCACTTCTATGCTCTATAAATGATCACTGACACTCCCAACCTCTTCCCTCAGGCTAACAAGTATGTGACAACATAAGTCCATCACACTCAAATCTCATCTATGCATTGCTATTGTACCAATCGGGTCCCACTTGGCGTATGACAGTTTCTCTCAGCTTGACC
>JAVCKT010000733.1:0-12459 GCA_032273925.1 Rhynchotus rufescens | reverse complement strand
AGAAGGAGACTCCACAGCCTCCCTGGGCAGCCTGTGCCAGGGCTCTGTCACCCTCACAGGAAAGAAGTTCCTCCTCATTTGGAGTCACTGCTTTTTCTTTCATTACAGAAAAAAAAAAATCAGCTGTTCATAAAAATGGGCAGGGAATAGGCTAGAAACAGGAATTTCAGTTTTTCTGTAGTTCAGCAGTGGAAATCTTTGTCAAAGGATGATAAATGTCTTATGGATACAAGGACCAACCACTAGTTAAATGAGGCCCCTGTGCAAACGTGTCCGGAACTTCTCCAAGACCAGAGACTGCCCAGCCTCTCTGGACACCTATGCCACTGCCAAACCACTGTTGGGCACAGGTGAATGTGTGGAGTTTTTCCTGTGTCTAATCAGAATTTCCCTTCCAAATTATGCCTATTGCCTCTTGTCCTTTCACTGTGTCCCCCTGAAAACGAGCTGGATCCACTGTCGCTAACCTCTCATCCCTTCCTCCTACCCTTGTTGGTAGTGTCAGATTGCTAGTAAATCCCTCCTCAGCCTTTTCCAGGCCGAACAAAACCAGCTCCTTCAGCCTATCCTTGTGCTCACTGGACTTTCTCCGCTTTGACAGTGCCTTTTTAAATGTTTTTCTTCAGCAGTCCCTACACGACGATCTTTTAACTGGCTACTTCATTTATCCTCTTTTCTAAATTGATTCCCGTGCTCCACAAAGGATTTATAAGATGAGGTACTGAAGGCCAAACTACACTATAAGCATAAGAATCTTTGATGCTGAAATCTCTTGCCCCGTTACTTACATTAAGGAAATATTTTAGTGGCCCAGTTCCAGCCTGCTGTTGCACGCTCCAGCCTTTGTGGCGAAGAACATCAAAGACGCCAAGCACTGTGATATTTGCCCAGCTTATCAGCTGGAACCCTTTACTGGGAGATTTTTATTATCTGTCTTGGTGTCTTTGATCTGGGCCGTCTGCATGCGCCTAGTGCTTTCCTGACGTGGAGGCAATTAGAGGTATAAATCACTTTGTAAAATTATGCTATTTGAGATTTGTACCCATAAAGATACTGCCTTGTGGACTACACTGCTCCCAGGAGTTTGTTCGTCTGCAGAGTACTGAATTACATGGGTTTATTTTAGTTTACCTTTCTATCCTGACTGGGGCTCTTTGGTACCTTGTTCTTTACCCACTTCCCTGTATCCATGTAACGTTCTCTTCCTTGGGCAGATTTTCTGCTTCATCCAGTTCATAAGGTGTTGGGATGCCTTGGTTTTATTTTTGTCCATTCCAGCTTCACATCAATGCTACATAATCCAGTATCCTTTCGATAGCAGGTATTCCCTTTTGGGACCTGTGCCCAATAAGCTTCTCTTGCTCTGACCTGCTTCTTTGCTGTCTTTGAGTAAATATCAACATTGCTTTGTTTGATCTACTTGGTTCCTGTCATTTCTTTTCAGTGACTAAATGTCATTGCTTGCTTGTGCCAGCTCTACTCTGGCTCTGATTTGGGCTAGGTGCAGCCCTTTGCTCTGTGTGTGTGTCAAGATTGTTCCCCTGGGCCACAAATTCTCTGTGCCTTTAAAGTATCCCAAGCTTTAGGTCCGCACAGCAGCAATCCTGCAATTTACCACATCACAGAGTCACAGACTGGTTGAGGTTAGAAGGGACCCCTAGAGATCATCTAGTCCAACCCCCCTGCTCCAGGTGGGACACCCAGAGCGTGGGGCACTGGGCGGTATCCAGGTGGGTTTGGAAGATGTTCAGAGACGGAGACTCCACAGCCTCCCTGTTCCTGTTCCTGGGCTCAGTCACCCTCACAGTGAAGGAGTTCTTCCTCACCTGGAGATCATTTTTGAGTAATTTTTCCTCAGGAAAGGCTTCTCAAACTCATCGTGCAATGCCCAGTCCCTGCTGATCATCTGTGTGAAACTGGAAGCACTGAAAAATGAAGTTGGCGTAGGTGCCTAAATCGTCTTTCTAGCAATAAAGCTTGGCTTCCTATTCCCTTCCGTACTTCCCTTTGCTGTTAGTTTCGGTATCTCCCTTGGCCACAAGTTATGTTCTAGCCATTACGAGCAGTCAGTTCGGCTCGGCCGCTGTGCAGGATTTCCCAGTGTGGTGCCGGGCAGAGCAGTTTGCTGCTGCTGCTGCTGCTGCTGCTAGGTGAAATAAGCGAATCCCTCCCTGCTCCTGCTGCCCGAGCTCCGTGTCTCAGCTACCACACAGAGCAGCTGCGATCCGGTCCCAGCCAAAGGTCAAGCTCATTTACCACAGACTGCCCTCCCCTTAGCTCTTTGACAAGAACCGCCCACTTTAAAACCAGTGCTAAGAGAAAAGGCAGTCATGGTCTGTGAGTGATTCGTTTTCTCTCCTCCTATCTGCAGACTACCTCCAAGCCCACAGGTCTGTTCTGGCCCCGCACAATTCCCTCTGTGGCTGTGCAGAGGGAAGGGAGGCCGCGGGAGCTGCTCCCCACTGAGCCGGAGTGTGGAGGTGTCAGCAAGGGAGCACAGGGCAGCCAGGAGAACCCAAGCTCTGGGACTGCATGGGAGACTGAGAACCAGAAGGTTTCATTGCTGAATGTGCTGCCTGCTTTAGCCCGGGCATAGGTGACCTCAGGCAGCTGTGGTCCACTCGCACCGCTTGCAAGGACTGGTTTTAGGATGGGGGCACTGTTGTTTCTTACTGGCCTTCAGGGAGGAAGGGGACGAGATGACCTGTAGAGCTGAACTTCTGAGCATGGCCGGGACTCAAGAAGAACTTGACTGGTCAACCACACTGTGAGAAAAGGCAGATACCCCCAGTGATGGGGGGATGGGGGGAACACACAAAATGGGAAGCAGAAGTGTGTGCAAAGCAGCTTGGGGCTGGGGAGCTGAGGGCTCAGAGCGCTTCCTGTTCCTGGAGCTGTGCCTGCCCAGCTGCGCACTAGGTTGCTCTTGTCTGTGCCCAACAGCAGTGCACAGAGGGCCAGGAGAACAAGGGACGTGACCAGAGTGAGGTTGATGGAGACGGGCTGAATGGACTAACAGTAGATGCCAGGAGAGATACATGGCCAGCTCCCAAGAGACGTGGAAACAGCTTGGCGTTGGGCGCTCCGGCACAGACCTGCGACTTCCCTTTTCTCGTCAGCACAAAGAGATCTTTCCTCTGTGTTTGTTGAGTTGCTTTGGTGGTAGCCACTTGGCCCCCTTTCCTCTCTCCCTCCACAATGGTGAGGTAAGAGGGACCGAGTGGTGCGTGGGTAGGGAGAGGGACCAGCGATGGGGATCATCCCGATGACAGCTGTATCTCGGTGGAAACCCTTCATTGGTATCATAAATGCCTGTTCATAGTTTTGTTTCTGCTGGCTGTTCCCTTTATGGGCATGGGATCCCTCTAGAGATGCTGGCTGGGGATTGTCCTGCTTCTCTCTATAACTCTCCACAATAATGCCTGTTATTTTTTGTTCACTTGATCCTGTTTTTATCTCCTCTGCTAGGTGGTTTCACCGTGACCTGAGTGGGCTGGAAGCTGAAGCCTTGCTGAAGGGAAGGGGTGTTCATGGAAGCTTTTTAGCCAGGCCCAGTCGGAAGAATCAGGGGGACTTTTCTCTTTCAGTTCGGTAGGTAATTTGGACCCCAACTTCTGTCTTTTGAGGGCTACATAATCAGAACGCTTGAATCCTCCTGTGTCCTGGCCTCTCCTTCACCCTATTTTTATTCCCTTGAGTTATTTACAAGCTGTAAAAGGTCTGGAGTCTCCTAGCATCCTAGCATCTTACAGACCTTCCCTAAAGTAGCCCCAGGAAAGCTTCCCTTTCCAATCATCTCCTTTCACTGAGATAGTTTGCTCTGGTTCCATGGCAGGGGGAAATGCAGAGACTGCAACTTTTCAGTTTCTTTTCCAGTCTCCTCACTATGTTGCTTTGTCCATCGTCTCTCACAGGGTTGGTGACCAGGTGACCCACATCCGTATCCAGAATACTGGAGATTTCTATGACCTGTATGGAGGGGAGAAGTTTGCCACCTTGTCGGAGCTGGTAGAGTACTACACGCAGCAACAGGGCTCATTGCAGGACAAAGATGGAACCATCATTGACCTGCGGTACCCGCTCAACTGCTCTGACCCCACTACAGAGAGGTATGGAGAAATCAAGCAGTCGGTGTGGCTGCACTGAGACCTCTGTGTTTCATGGCCTGTGATCACGCCACCACCTCTGGGGCCAACCCTGCAGAAACAATGTCTCCTGCCTCCCACACCTTCCTATGTTTCCACAGGTGCAGCATCCCCAGGAATAGCTGGATATACCCTTCCCACCACAGGAGACCCAATAGGGCCTTACTTGCATTTGTCTTCTTGTTGTCTTTGCTATTTATATCCTGCTTCCTAAGGGTGAAGATTGTGGCATTAGTTATGTGGCTGCAGTGGGGGTGCCCTGCCCCACATCACCACAGTTGTTCCAGGCCTGGTTGACTCACGTAGGGCCATGTTCCCTGTTCTCCTGCTGCTCCTGGCTTGCCCCGTCCTCTTCCTGCCCCCACTTTGCATATGTCTCTGACACCAAGTTCCTAAATCAAATCAGGTGGTTTTGCCCTCGTGTTTTGCTTTCGGGGTGTTTGAGGCAGCGTGAGGCGCGCTGCGCGCGGCTGTGCTGTGCTGTGCGCGGCGGGCACAGCGGGGCTGGCTGCGCGTGGGGCACATGGGGCTGCCCCGCGCGCCGGCCAGGCACCGCCGGGCCGTGTGGGAAGCACCTGGGCGCCAGGCAGGGCTGCGAGGCTGCCGGCCTGCAGCGCCAGAGCCATCCCTTCCAGGCAAGGCCGTTGGGTTGTGGCCCTGCAGTTTCCTCCCTTCCTCCCTGCGGTTGGAAACTTCTCCCCCCCCTCCAGCTCTTACGAAAGCTCCTCTCACTCTCTCCCCAAGAGATTTTCCATCACGTGGCTTTGAAGAGCTGGGCTCCACGGGGGGAGGGGGAGAGGACAGGACCCATTAACCCCTTCCTATCTGTGAAAGGGGAGCCCAGGGACATCTTCCTTGAGCAGGAGGGGAAATGCACCGCTTCCCGGGAGGCATCCTGCACGTTGGCAGTAGTGGCTGGGGCCTCTTTGGGAAGCAGATGAGATGAGCAGCAATTATTCATTACCGTGCAGCAGAAGTCACCAGCTATTTCTTGCAGGGTGTGGGGTAAGGATCAAACGAAACTAAAGCAGGACACTGCTAGCCAAGACACGATAGCCCTCAGCCACGTCTTGCTCTTGAAATGACTCCTGAGATGACGTATAGAGGAACATGTAGGTTTGGCCAGACGCGGCAGTTGCGTGAGTCCGGAGAAAGGGTGAATGAGTGTCCTAGCTGCTTCCCTCGCTGGATTTTACTTCTGGGGAATGGAGAGCAAAGTCACTGTATCCATATGAAGTCTACGATGGGCAGCAGGGCCGTCCCGGGAGCCGCCATTAGCCGCTCTGTGAGCAGCAAGCCCCTTCCTGCGGCTCTGCCCTGCTGATTTGCCTACTAAGCATCAAGGCGGCAGCAGCCTTGAGTGCAGCGTGTGCAGTGATGCTTGGGCCTCGTCTGGCCCTTGTCGCCAGTACCTGAGATGAGCATAAGCAGGACAAGATGTTTCAAGACAGTCTTATGCAACAGCTACCTGCTTTTGGAATACTGTTCATCAGCGGGAGACACCCCAAGTGGCTGTGCCTCCAGCTGCCAAGGGACCTTTGTGGAAGCAGGGACAGAGCCACAGTGAAAGTGGCCTCTGGCTGATGTGACAGCCCCACTGCAACAGCCTCCAAATGCAGAGCCCGATTCATGGCTCCAGGTGGAGACAGTGAGGTCTGAGAAGGGCTTGTTTGAGGTAGACCCGACCTTGCCTGGAAGACAAGAGCCCAAATCTGGCCCCTGCCATTGAGCTTGGAAAGAGGAGGGAATGGGATGGAAGCACCAGGGCTGTGGTGACACCTGGGCAGAGATGGGTCCACACGCAGTAGAATCTCCACTGGCAAATGGGTGCTGGGGGAGTGGGGTGGTTCAGAGCAACCCCAGTGCCATGGCTCCCAACTTAAAGCAGTTTCTCTCTGCTGCTTCTCTAACTAGTGGCTCAGAAGCACTCCAGCCCTCTCTACTATGTTCCAAAGAGGCCATGTTGCTTGGAATAGGCATGAGGAAATGGAGAATCTTTATGGAGATACACGTTTGGGGTTCCTGTAGTGCCCAGAGCCCAGGGGTAGGAGGAGAGGACAAGATTGTCCCATCTCTCAGCCTGCTTCTGTTGACCATGCCTTCCACACACATCCTGCAGTGGTACAGAACCCACGAGGCAGGCATGAGCATCCCAGAGATGTTTGTAGGTGAGATGAGGGTTGGCAGTAGCTATGCCATTTGCTCCAAGCTTGGGTCCCTCTGCTCCCTGGGTTCAGTCATGAAGCGGAACAGAGGATCCTTGGTCAGATGGGGACGCTCCCCACATTGCAGTGAGAGGACAGCTGGAGCTGCTCACTCCATACATCTGTGTCTCCATGCTGTGTGCCCATGGACCAGCAACAACAAAAAATAGCAGGAGCAGAACATGGGCTCCAGGTGGATGGTGATCTCCACCCCCAAGGCCAGGCTGATTGCCACAGTGTGATGGGTTTTCAAAATCAATCCAATCAAAGGAATTGCCTTTTGACTAAAAAGGATATTGGTTAAGGGTAATGGGTGACTGGATTTCAGAGAGAGGGATCACTGCTCAACATCTAAGAAAAGTGTATTTTCCTAGCATCTTGCTTTGATGCATATGAGCTCATCGTAGCGATTTAGATGCTGCTAAATCAGGTGGGAGAGTTTTTGATTCACTGGGCGTTTATTTTTGTTTCCTTAGTGTTTGAGTTTTGAAAGCACCCAGCAGCAGTACGGCTGGAATCTGCACAGCCTGCCCATCCTGGGAGATACTAAATGCCAGAGGCAGCCCTCCCCCAGCTGGATCTCAAGGCAGTGAACATTGCTTACCTGTGGGTTTGTCTGTCACACAACCAAATACCACAAAGTCACCTCACTGGCTCATGGTTAACTTGTCATCCACCAAGACACCCAGGTCCTTCTCCGCAGACCTGCTCTCCCCCAACCTGTACTGGTGCATGGAGTTATCGAATCCTTTGCAAGTGCAGGAGACTGCACTTGCCACTGTTGAATTTCATGGGGTTCCTCTCTGCCAATCTCTCCAGAGACACTGGAGAGAGACACATGCTCTGAATGATAGCACAACCCTTGGGTTTATCAGTCTGTTCTAGCTTCATTGCATCCCCTGCCTTTGCTTTTTCCTGCTGCCACAGTCTACTTCTTTCTCTCCTGCTTTTCACATGATCCTGCTCTTCACTTGGCTTTCTTTTTTCTTTCTGTTGCTCTCTTTATCACTCTCTCTCTCCCCTCTTCCTCAAATGTTGCTGCCTGTCACTCTTCAGCTCAAGTTCAATCCACTTATTTGCATCTCCACCTCTCTTCTGACCTCCTTTTGTTTTTCTGTAGGTGGTATCATGGACATCTGTCTGGCTCTGCAGCTGAATCACTGCTCCAGGCCAAGGCCACCCCTTGGACCTTCTTGGTGCGGGAGAGTCTCAGCAAACCTGGGGATTTTGTCCTGTCTGTCCTGACTGACCAACTTAAACCTGGGTTGGATATTCCAGCAGCTGGGGCAACCAGTGACTCTGGGCCTCGGCTCAAAGTCACTCACGTCAAGATCATGTGTGAGGTGAGTGCGGTAGAAAAGCAAAAGGAAATGGAGTGGGAGAGGCCTCTGCCTACCTCTGCTGGTCATATCCCTGAAAGCATGGGCATGGTCAGCTTGATTACTGCCAAGAGTGTCTGTCAAATTGAAGTAAAGAGTGGTCACCCTGTGGGTTCGTTATGTGCTTGCTCGTTATGTGATAGGGTGACTCTGGGCAATGCTGGGTGCTTAAACACATGAGGAAATAAGGGTAGGTGTGTCTGAGAACTGCACAAGGAATCTGCAAAGGAAAGAGAAGGATTCATAGTCTAGTGATGAGCTTATGAAAGAGATGAAGAGGTTAAAAACTTTTGGAGGAGGAGACACGTGGAAGATCTCTAAACCTAGTCTGGAGGATGTTTAAGGCTGAGAGAGCTGGGCCTGTTTAGCCTGAAGAAGAGAAGGCTGAGGGGGGTGTCTATAAATCATCTGATTTATACTGATCAGTGTCTATAAATACCTCAGGGGAGGCAGTGAGGAGGATGGAGTGACCTCTTTTCAGTGGTGGCCACTGACAGACCTAGAGGAAATGGCCACAAACTGAAGCACCAAAAGTTCCACAGGAACTTAAAGAAAAAAATCTGCACCGTGAGGGTGACAGAGCCCTGGCACAGGCTGCCCAGAGAGGTTGTGGAGTCTCCTTCTCTGGAGATCTTCCAAACCCACTTGGATGCAGCCCTGTGCCACGTGCTCTAGGTAACCTTGTGTGTGTAGGGGGGTTGAACTAGATGATCTCTAGAGGTCCCTTCCAAGCTTAAGGATTCTATGATTCTATGCTTCTGTGATCACCAACCCATCTGTCATCAGTTCTCCTATCTCTTTCCTGTGGAATAATGCAGCGAGTGGATGAGAACTTCAGGGACATAAAGCAACTGAGTTTAAATGAGAGCTGGGTTTCTGTGCACTGAGGAGGAGTCAGTTCACAGAACTTAATGTTCTCAGAGCACTCAACTATTTAACCTTCTTGCCAGAGAAAACGCTCTTCCAGATGGCAGAGAGGTGCTAGAGCTTTGCAGCCCAGTGTTATTTTTCCCCAAGCTGGACAGATTTGACTGTAGGAGTGTTAGGGGATGTAATGCATTATTGCTCTATTTAGAATGGACGCTACACAGTTGGAGGTGCTGAAGTGTTTGACAGTTTGGCAGAACTGGTGGAGCACTTCAAGAAGACTGGGATCGAGGAAGTTTCTGGCTCCTTTGTGTACCTGAAGCAGGTAAATCCTGTTTCCTCATTCCAGAGATCCTTTGGAAGGATCCCCTTGCTGTTTGTTTCTGTTTTCTGTCCCTCTTCTCCTTTCCAGAGCACACGGAGGAGAACTGACTCTTCAGCAGCATCTCTCTCTCATGCCAACCCATTGTCTTTTCCCAGCCCTACTATGCTACTAGAGTGAATGCTGCTGACATTGAGAATAGAGTGCAGGAGCTGAACAAGAAGAGTCCGGCTGAGGAATCATCCAAAGCTGGATTCTGGGAAGAATTTGATGTAAGCAGCTGTGGTGGAGGGTGGTCATGCGGCTTTTTGGGAAGTCCCTGCTCACCACTTCTTCTCCATCTGTAATTTCTTCTTGGACACAAACTGCTCAGGCAGTCTTGTCAATTCTTGCCAATCTATCTCTGAAAAAAAAAAAATCTGTTTGGGTCCTATTCCTATAGGGTGCTAACATAGTCTTTAAGTGAACCCACTGAGGTAGAAATGTGCTTTTTCCTGGATGGGTAAGATAGTCAGCAAGGGTGAGGCCACAAACCCTGCACTTTCCTAATCCAGATTTGCTTTTCAGTTCTCTGCTCCCCTAGAAGTAAGTCCATGTGTGCTCAGAGTTGCCACTGTTCCTCTGGGTCCCCATCTCCCCAGTAAAAAATTGTGACCTCGTCATAATTATTCTCTGTTCTGCTGTCAGAGCTTGCAAAAACAGGAAGCCAAGAACCTATATGACCGCCATGAGGGTCAGAGACCTGAGAACAAGAGCAAGAACCGGTACAAGAACATCTTGCCCTGTGAGTCTTGTTTCTCCACTGTTAAAAAAAAAAAAAAAAAGGCAGCTAGAGATAGAGATACGATGAAGAACTGTATAAGTTACCTCTGATCCTGCCTCTGCCTGCCCTATGCTGTAGAATTGGGACAGGACACAAAGTGTGCAGCACTGGGGATTTAGGAGCTGATTAGAGAGGTCCCAGCCTTTCCAGGCCCTCTAGAAAGGGTGGGATGCACCAGGTTTATTTGCTCATACTGTGGTCCAGCACAGAGGGAGAGAGAGATGCCTGAGATTGGACTGACCCCCAGAGGAGAAGAGATGAAAATATATGGCAGGATGCTCATGCTGTGTAACGTGAATGAGCTGTTATAGGGCAGGGAAGGAGTTCTGCAGAGCTGAGCACAGAATATCTCATTGTTCTGATGATATTTTCACTGCAACTCCAGTTGATCACTCCAGAGTCATCCTCCAAGGAAGAGATCCAAATATCCCTGGATCTGACTATATCAATGCCAACTATGTCAAGGTGAGACTCTGGAAAGATGGCTGAATATCTGAATTGTGAGAAGAGGGTTGTCTGCTGCATGCAGCCCTCCTGATCTTCTCCATCCACCCACAGAACAACCTTATCAGCCCTGATGAGTGCACCAAGACCTACATCGCCAGCCAGGGTTGCCTGGATGCCACAGTAAATGACTTCTGGCAGATGGTGTGGCAGGAAAACACACGCATTATTGTGATGACCACACGGGAAGTAGAGAAAGGACGAGTAAGCAGCAGGAGTCTTGGACCTGACCTCTTGTATCCTTCAACCACTGCTCTTCTCTTTCTTTCTTGCCCCCCTTCTGTCCATCCTTACTCTGCCTTCCTCCTTTGTCTGCACAGAACAAATGTGTGCCCTACTGGCCAGAGGTGGGCAGCACAAAGGAATATGGTCCCTACCTTGTGGAGAACGCTGGGGAGCACGATGCATTGGAGTACAAACTGCGGCAGCTCTGTGTGTGGCCAAAAAATGACGTGAGTTTCCTAGGCCAGGGCTTGTTGTGGTGCCTAATGGTGATGGTATGTCTGAGGCTGGGCATTGCTGAGTGCTGTCATGATACTGCTGCCATATCACTCCTGTGGTCAGTGTTCACCTGGTCTGGGTTGGTCAGTTGGCAGAAGGACCAAGGAGCGAACAGGATCCAGAGACTCCCTTTAGCTTCAGATCCACCTAAGACAGAGGTGAGGCCTGGACTGGCCAGGCCAGAGCTGCCTGCAGCTTTGCCAGTGAGACGTTCTGTTATTGTCAGGGTGACTCTGTGCGTCAGATCTGGCACTACCAGTACCTGAGCTGGCCTGACCATGGCGTCCCCAGTGAGCCAGGAGGAGTGCTCAGCTTCCTCGATCAAATCAACCAGAAGCAGGAGAGTATCCCATATGCCGGGCCCATTCTGGTACATTGCAGGTAGGTACAAAGGCTGGGGTGGAAGCCTTCTCCATCTCTCCTATTTGGGGAGGCAGGGAGGGTCTCTGTCCTGTTGCATGTGTCATTCCTTGAGGAGTTGTGAGTGAAGAGCACACCAGCCCTGGTGGGCTGTCAAAGAGACTTTCTTTTGTCTGTTTGACATCTCCCCAAGTGAATGATGCCTGTCACATCCCCAACTCTTGTGTGGCATTGCTGAACTACTGTTACAAGTGCTGCCTCCTTCCCAGAAGCGGCTGCATTTTGCTTCAGGGCCCTGTTACTTGCCTAGCTGCCTGAGCACAGATCCCATAATACAGGCAAGTCTGATCACTGCTTGTCCTCTCCTTGCAGTGCTGGGATTGGCCGCACTGGGACTATCATCGTCATTGATATGATAGTGGAAACAATCTCCACCAAGGGTAAGAAGACTCTGTGGTGGCCTAAAATGTTCTAACCTACCCAGGAGGGTTGTGCCCTTAAGTCCTACATCAGTATCAATGGGAGAGATCCTGCCATGCTGGATATCTGAGCTGAATCCACTTAGTGCAGCCTTAGCCTTCTCTGAGGTTGGGTTCTTCAGCCAGGGCCAGATTTGAAAGTTGCTGAGCAGGAAGGAGGGATGAGAGGACTTCTGTGAAGAGCATGAAGGGCAGCAGAGAGCTCCCAGCTGAGCTCCTCTGCACCTGCTTTTGATGGAGAATGGGAGAATGGAAGATGCCTGTAAGCATTTGTGATGCCCTTGCTAGGACTGGACTGTGACATTGATATCCAGAAGACCATCCAGATGGTGAGGGAACAGCGCTCGGGGATGGTGCAGACAGAGGCCCAATACAAGTTCATCTACATGGCCATTTGCCAGTTCATAGAAACCACCAAGAAAAAGCTGGAAGTAATCCAGGTGAGAAAAGGAGCTCTACATTTCCACCCCATGCATCTGTGCCCCGCATGATGCAGGCTCTGAGCCCAAGTGCTCTATTTCCTGAGCCTTAAAGGAATATTGGGACAGACTGTAATGGCACACTGAGATTTGAATCCTGTTCCCACTCTTTAAAATTCAGCGAGCAATATTCGTAGCTCCAACCCTTTCTGAGCCAGGAAACAGAGCAACAGGTTTTAATGCAGTTATTTCAGCCATGTTTGGTGTAACTTCTCCATTAAGTCTGGTTAGTTAGAAGCTGAATCAGACAGACATAGACTTTGTCCTCTCCTTTCCGGTTTGTCTTTCCCATCTTGGTTTTGTAGCTGCTTCCCAAACCCAGGTGGGCAGTGTAGGAAATCTTATCTCCTAGCAAGTAAGTGGCATGTTTTAGCTCTCCTTGTAACCTCTGGCAGC
>JAVCKT010000731.1:0-10367 GCA_032273925.1 Rhynchotus rufescens | reverse complement strand
CACCAATACAGACACTCTCGTGCATCATCTAGTGATGTTTTGTATATGAAATTCTGTGAATCTGAGATTCCTGTACTATATTCACAAAGGAGCCCTGAGGATTCAGTGAAATGTGTCATTTTTGCTTTGGGATAACAGGGGGACCGTTACTGAGGTAGTGCAGAAATCTGACGGCAGAACAGGCTGTTCTTTTGTCCATTCAGTGGCTAAGTTTGCACACACCAGCGCTGCTTGTAACAGCCGCTTGGGGAGGTTGTCAAGTGCCAAACTGCACCAGAAGGGCTGCAGACTCTCGCCACTGACTCCCGACAAGCGACTGGTCTCTGACATGTTTCCAGTGGACAGACAAGCTCTGATGTGCACCCTTTTGACGCTTATCTACAGGCAAATCCGTGACACCGTGCACTGGATGTTCAGTGAACCAATGCTTGTGTACTACATTGGGGTGTTCCGAGATGCTTTTTGGCCAAACGGAAAGTTAGCACCACCCTCAGCAGCCAAAACTGAAGAGCAAAGTCAGGAGACAAAGCAGAGAGCACAGCAAAAACTACTTGAAAACATTCCAGGTGAGAACATTTTCATTTTTCTGCTTAATTGCAGACTTTACTAGCAGGGAAACTCATTAGCCAGATATTGTTCTGCTGCATCTTAGCTTTTTCCTATAGAGTTTTAAATTCTGCTCATTTGCATAAATAAGTGTAATGTTGGTCATACCTTTACCTCTCCTGCCTGCAGCTGGTAAAGGTCATGGGCTTATGTATAGTAAGAGCTGGCAGGGTATTTCTGTAAGTATTGCTCACCAAGGAGCCTAAGATGAGACTAAAAATCTGCTCTCACCTGCTTAACTAGGGTAGCATCCCACAGTTGTTGTGAAAGGAGGAGAAATGTTTAGGACGAAGCTTTTATGCAGTGAAGCTACCTGCACCCGAAGTCAGTGCTGAAGCATTAGATCCCTGTTTCTTCTCCACTGAAATTTAATCCAAGCTGTAAATAATTCACTTAGTTGCTTGTCCACTTAATTGTGACACTGTTTGCTGTGAAGACTGAGAGTAAATTAGAATGCTGAATCTGTACTAACTGATGTAGGAGGTTTAAGTGACTGGTTTAATAATATATGAGACAATAGTAAAACATGCGTCCCATTTTTCTGGATGTTTGTATGCTGCTACGGAATTCAGAATCCTGGAGAATAAACATCTCTCTGAATCTGTGTCCTAAATTACCCATGTGTTGTAAATACCTTGTTGTACAGAGACTATGCATCTTCTCACCATCCACCATTAAGTACACAGGTTTTGTTTCTCCTTTGTATATATTTATTTGCTGGATATTTTGCCCAGGCTGAGTGAATCACTTTAAACCAATGTCCCATTTGTTGCAGATACTCTGCAGAGTCTTGTTGGACAACAAAATGCCCGCCATGGTGTAGTCAAAGTATTCAATGCATTGCAAGAAAGGAAGGCAAACAAGCATCTACTCTATGTAAGTAATTGGAAAGATACCCTTTAATTTTATATTAAAATTAAAGTGCTAATTGCTGAGCTCTACTTGCTCAGGAGAAAAACCCGGGTGTGTTTCTGCAAATCTATATCAGCATATTGTTCTAGGTTTGCATATAACTTTTAGTATTAAAAACAAACCAAAAAAAGAGCATGAACTTGGTTGATATTGACTAACTGCATAAGGATGTTTAAAATATAATATTGGTTTTGTCTAAAAGAGATCCTCAACATATGCAACAGTGCTGACGTCAAACAGTGCATACTAATTTTAGCAGGGAGCCAGGGTTTAAAAAAAAAAAAAAAAAAAAAAAAAAAGCTGTCCCAAGAAGGATGCACAAAGTGACTGACTCCATGTGCTTCTATTATCTGTGATGTTTTAAGCATGCCAGAAAGGAAGAACATCTTATTTGGCATCTGTATTCATCTTCATCTTTTCTGCTTTTCAGGTCTTGCTGGAATTGCTGCTAATTGAACTGTGTCCTGAGCTAAGAGCTCATATAGAGCAGCTTAATGCCACTTAGGTTTGACTCTCCACACGTGGACCACTAGAGAAATGTCTATGTGCAATAATAGACATGAAACTTATTTTCCTCTTTTCCATAGAGGGCTGAGGACTATGATTATTTTTAGTTTTTTTTTCTCTTACTTTTTTTGTGAAGTAAACAGACTTGAAAAGATCTGATGCTGTAGTAGGGTAGATAAAACAATGCTGTATAGTTGCCAATTTTTATTTAAATGGTTCTATTTGACTACTCTTCTGTTTCAAATATAGACTGAAAAATAAATGTTCATATAAGCTGAAAGAAAATAGCAGAAACTATTTTAAACATTTATGGGAAAAAAAAAGGTTTTGCTTATAGTGGTAAACTAATGAATGTTGTACAGTTCTAATCTCCTCACTGAGGATCTCAGCATTCCTTTATTCTTGTGTTTTGAAAAAGTCTTGTTGTGCAATACGACATGTAAAGCTATTGTGAAAATTTTATCAATTTTGTTTTTACCAAAGATTTCCCATATGTTGAAGCATTTGTAAGCAATAAATAACAAAACTGGATTTCCGTACTTGATAATTAGGCTGTACTAACTACTAATGAATGTGTTTGGCAGCCCTTGTTTCTTAAAGAACACTTTCATTACTCTTAGGTTTGCATCCAAACTGCTGCGAACAGACATGTTGTAACAGGGGGCCTGCACTAAGTGTCAGTTCAGAGATCAGTTCTCACAAATTGCTTTTCTGAACAATCAAGTAGACATTTAATTAAGCCATTCTGACTGCACCCCTGATATTACTCAGGGCTGTTTTATTCAAATAACCCAATTTGGATCAGCCTTCAAATATTTCCCTTGTTTTATGCAAAGGAAGGGAAAAAAATGTTCAGTGTTTTTTAAGTTGCATAAAAATATGTAAATATGGTCAGAATGGACATCTAAATTAAGTATCATCCAAAATCCATAGGTGACATTCATTACTTTTTAAATTGCAGCTGAGACTGGATATAGTTCAGGTTGCAGAAATACAATCCACATACTGTTTTGAAATGCAGATTATTAGTAGCAGCTAGCCCTTCTCTTGCAGTACAGCCATGAGCTTTTCATGTCACAGCACAGTGCTAAGAAGCTAGCCAAATTCTCCTCCACATATGAAGTAAATACAGAGATTGGGGTAAGTATGGCAGTCAGTAAAATTTATTACTTGTTAATTGAAGTATCTTATGATAAAAGATTGAGATGTTGCTCAGACATGTACAATCCTGACCAAAAATCCTTCAATTATTTCTAAAATAAACAGCTAGTCTAAGTGCAGTATAAAGGTCTGAGGAGAAAAAGCCTAAAGCAGAAGCTGAATTCCCTAATGATTCCATATTGAGTGTTTTTTCTTTAAGAAAATTTTCTTAAGTTTTCTTATTCTTTAAATTGGATTTTTCAGTATTATAAGTTCATATGGTTTGAACCGTTAGACTTTGAATCTGCAATATAAAGATAAAAATAAATAAATAAATGTTAGGACACTAGTAGATGCAGTAGAAAAGCATGCGTGGAAAAAAAAATGTATGTACTACTAGCAAAGATGACATTTAAAAATGGCATTTGCCATAAAGCCACAATGGAGAATGGGCTGTACATGAAAACTAGACACGTAGCATTTCAGGCATTTCAAAGGAAGTATACTTAATATTTAAATATTTTAGAAAGCAGAAAATGAAATAATTATTTATATTTGGTTTCATTTTATCAAGCCAGTGCTTCATTAAGAAAACACAGGGATTCGGCTGCAGTTAAGTGTCCTTAGTATAACTATTTTTAAAAGTCTGCCTTTGCTACATCTGAGTTTAAGTGAGACTGTGACCTCTTTGCCTTTTGTAAATAAAATACTACCAAATTGTTTTAAGTAGTAATTTATAGAAGGTTGAAAAGCAAGCAGTAAACGATGATCAGTCTGTAACTGCTCAAGATTAAAGATGGATTAGTGTAGGAAACTTGTTTATACACCAGCCATAACTAAAGGAGACACTAAATTCTCCCAAGATTAGCTTTCAGTTCAAGGTCAGAAGTGACAGCAGGATCCAGAAGGCATGCCTTGAAAACAAAGAACAGTGAGTTCTGGTTTATAGTTAAACTGCAAAATTATGTCGTCAATGCAACGCCAAGGCCTTCTAATTTGTAAGCTTTGTTGATGGTATCCAAAATCATCAGCTTCTTGAAACGTTATAGACTTAGTATATTCTGTTGTGAATCTCTGATTCAGATGTCCCATAGGACTTAGTACGAGTGCTGCTTAAAATAGGCACCCTCATTGTAGTGTTAGGTTTTGCTTTTATTTATTTATTACTGTCACTGTTTGTTGCTGGGGGGTGACACCACAACCAAAGGGGGATCTGCTTGAGGGACTGGCTCAGCTTTGTTCATTGCCATCTGTTCCAGGACCCTCTGGGACACCTGGCTTCCATTCCTTGCCTCTCTGAGAGCTGAGTGGGCCTAAGAAGGATTACTTTAACAAAGCAACATTTTCATTTTACCCCTTTGAAATGGGTGTAATTGTGCAAGCAATGTTGAAGTTACCTTCCAAGTACAAAATTACGAAGAAACTGAACATCTCTGTACCTCTTGTCTTATACTTGTTCTGAAGTTACCACTTCAGGTAGTTTTCTTGTGTATTTGGTCTGTCTGTTCGCTAGTGTTGGCATCAGTTGACAAGACCACAGTCCAGTCTGCCATCCCTTTTCACGGTAAGGGGTTACTGACATTCCTAGGTAAGTCCTAGATCTCCTGCCAGTGAGGAATTCCTGAAGCTGTAGTTAACTTTGGGTTATTCTAGGGTAGGCAGAAAAAAATGGGGAAAGAGTTGGGGGCACATGGAACTGATGCAGTCCTGAGGTACCTCCTCCATTCCTTAAGGCACAGACTAAGCCTGTTGGCTCCTGTGGTCCTAAAATCCCACGAAGGGATTTTAGGGAAGGGAATTCCTTCCCTTCCCTGACCTCCTCTTTCTGTCTTTTGTGTATTAATTTTCTTCTGTGGAAAGTGTTAAAGTGTATGTATGCATCCAGACACTCAGCTGCTCTGCTAGGCCTCTTTCTATGAGAGCTTTCCCCAAGTAAGCCACAAAAGTTGTTGGTTGATACATGGCTGTTTACAGAGTTCTCCATTTATTTGTATTTCATCAAGCTGGACACTGAAGTAATTTATTTACAGAAACAATTGATCTCTCCATACAAACAGAGATCACAGGGCATCTTTGAAGCATGAACCCTGTCTTACTGCTTCTCTTAGCAGAAGCAACACACCTTGGCTGCCTTTAAACATCACTAATAGTGTTGAGTAGAATCATCCTCTAGAAGCCATTATTATCTTCTTCCTCAAGCAACTTTGGTTTAAACTTTGGTTGAAAGCACTTTGGTGCTTTAAAAAAGTGACCTAATTTTGTCTATCAGTAGTTCCCTAACTATTGGTGCTAATACAAACATAAGTGAGAGAGTTATAAAAACACATACTGTGACCTGAAGTGAGATTTGTTGAGGGAGTGGGAGGAGGAAAGGGTGTGTGCGTGTGTGTGAAATAAAAATAGATAATGATGGCTTCTAGCTTCCTTTTCAGCGCAAGGGAGGGATAAAAAGCAAAGCAATTGGGGATGACTGTCATCCCTGGAGTGACTTGTTAACATTCAAGATAATTCAGAAGATAATTCAGTTCAGCTCTTCGCTGCGATAATTGCTGTGGGACATCTCTGATTCGGCCACATGCTTTGTTTGCTTACACAAGTGAGCAAACAGTGTCCTTCAAGGCTATTTTTAGCCATTTTGGATACTCTTTTTTTTCCACTGTATTCCTGCACAGATTAACGTAACGTACAAGCACTTAATGTAACCATACAACAAAATCTAAAGACTCCAACCCAAGGCATTACACAGTCTCATAAGCTATCAGTTAGTTTCCCAGCTTACCCTAGAATAGTATTTTTTAGCAGCAGCTTCATCTTGTTGTATGCCTAGGCCAAGCTGGAGACATCTAGCAAAGTAGAAAGCAGCCATAGCCGCCCCTTTGGCTATGTACGTGGGAAGACAATCAGTTATCTTTGCTACTACAGCAATGTTAACATTTTCTGGAATCCTGTTACAAAAATTTACAGCATTAGGTTAGCAAAAAGAAATTCAAATATCCATTTATGTCAGCTATACAAATAGAGATATCATTAATGTAAATTCCATATCACTTAACAATATATGAATTATAATATACTTTTCCAAGAAAATACAGGTATCCAAAATAAACTGATAAACCATTTGACATCCTGAAGAGGATTCTTCAATACTGGAGTTTAAATTATTTGATACTACAATATTTAAGCATCAAATCATTAGCTTTTACAGTCATTTTATTACATTTGTACTAGTTACAAAGTTACTAGTTACATTTTTCACACTAACACCTTCTACTAAAATTAAAAGGTATGCACATATCCAAATATATATATACGTTTTTATGCTGAAAGAAAGGCAAAGCTTTCATTTCATAGGCAGTGGCATAATCTGGTTAACAGACTGAAGTCTTAACAGTTGCTGGCCAGGTTTGGTGGGTTGCAACAGAATTGTGCTGCTTATCAACTGCAGAATTGTCTCCAACATTGCTTTTTCCCCTCCTGTAGCTAGTTTTAGCTGCAGAACCTTTATTTGATGCAGCCCTTTTCTTTCTACTTTTACATGCTGTAGCTAGCCAGCATGAGTCACTCTTCTGCCATGCACGGGTGGCTCCAGAGTATGCAGGTAGGGAAGCTCCCAGGAGCCTGTGGCCTGGAACAGGAGCTACTGCCAGTGACCTGACTGTGGTGCAGGCCAGCACTGCTGCACGAGCAGGTTCTCACCAGAACCCACTCGCGTGCAGGTGTCCATTCTGTGCCGTAGTCTTCAAAAATATGTATGGCAGGCCCATAGGCAGCAGCTGATGCGAAGTTAAAGGGTAGTAACTTGGTCTTCTATGCAGCAGCTGCTCCCCTATCCTTATTAGGCTCCTGGCATTAAGGCCTGTGCTTCCTATAAAGGACATGGAACGTGCCCAAGGGTGAGACAGAGAGTGAGAAAATGATGGTCTGGGTAGAAACTGAAATTGCATTAGGAGGGAGAGGTGGGACAGCAATCAGCAATCCATGCTGGGGTTTAGAGTGGGATGAGAAAGGCAAAAGCCTGGAATGGGATGAGGAAATAAAAGGCAAGGTAAAGCCTGGGCACTGAACTGGGATTCTAAGAGGGTATGAACTGTACTAAAATTCTCATGATCATTAGTCTTAATTTGTCCATACTTTGCTGTTCACATCTCATTTGCTAAAGATGAGATCATTATCTCAAATGTCCCTTAGGTCTGAGAGGCAAGAGCATGAACTTAATTATTTCCATCTAAGTTACAGAGAATTATAGTAAAAATAAAGCAAAATTAACTTCACCTTTTGGCTATGGATACAGCTGTTGAGTAGAATTTTCTGTTGTAATAATATTCCACAAGATGGCCTTGAGCATAGACATTTCCACGTTCTGCTGCTTTCTTCAAACACTCCAAGCCTGCATTAATGTTTTGAGGGGCACCTTGTCCATAGAGATACATGACACCCAGCGCTCCTTGGGATTCCAGATTTCCATTGAGACACGCTTCCGAGTGCCAGAAAAAGGCCTGAACAGGAGGTACAAAGTTGTTTTGTATGTATCTCAAGTAGCATTTTGCATTACCTGAGTAGCAGGTAAACAACACTCTGAAGGTGTAAGCAGGTTTACCTTTTCCACATCTTTTAGAGCTGACAGAGAGTAAAGCAGCCCTAAAGTACTCTGGGCCTTTACACTTGCTTTTGGATTCCCATCATCAGCAGCAATAAGCCACAGTCTAACAGGACAGAGACAAAGGAAGTTTAAGGGGCACAGCAGCTCAAGATCTTAAACTCATCAGGAAAATTACTGTCTGTAATTACCTTTCAGCCTCTTCAGTTGACTGCTTAACACCACATCCTTCATAATAAGCTCTACCAAGATTGTAGGCAGCTGCAAACTTCAAGTGTTTAGCATCTGGGGAATCAGAGTTGATTATTTTCTTCATGTATTCCACTCCCTTTTCCTAAAATTTAGAATTTTTCAGCATTACATTCATACTGGGAAAAGGACAAAAGAAAGAATCTGGTAAGTTACATAAGACAGGCAATTTTTCACCTCTAAAACCCCTCTGTACAGTATGTGTGTATATCAGAGTGTCAATGCAGTGCTTTAATTTTAATTGCCTCTGAAGTGTTTTAATTTTCCTGAACTCTTATCTTTGACTTTTATTTTTATCTAAACTGTAGCTGTGTCTGACATTTTGTCTAACAGATTACATGTATATTTGTTCATTTGATATGACTAAAATTGAACTTTCATTCTCAAGTAAATCTTCTGAATTTAAAAAAAAACGGTAGCTAACTTTACAGCTGAAGTTGTGAAAAAACATGACTCATCCTCTAATTCCATTAACATAATGGACTGCAGCATCAAGAAATATAGGGTTAGATGTGGCATGCAGGTCTCAATTCTTTCCTTCTCAGTGCTGTAGCCCAAACTTCTGTGTTCATCATGCACTTTAAGGTATGTTTGATTGCATATCAAGAGATTCCTCCTTCAAAGCAGAGCAAAACTGTACCAGGCCAACCCAAAGAGGAAAAGATATGGGAGGAGGTGATTTAAGAACGGCAATATCAATGAAAAGACCAAGGAGGGGAGCTTATGAAGAGAACATCTCTTGGCAAACCTCTACACTGACTTAACAACTGGAGAATTACATGAACAATGCTGTGATGGCTACCAACATTGTCACTGTTGTAAAATTAAGAGAAATCGAAGCAAGTATGGCCACCACAGAATTCACAACAATCACATTTTTTTTACTGCTCTACTGCTCTTTCCTTTTCCAAGAGAAAGTATAGTTCTTCAGTTGTCCAGTTTAAAAACGCTGCTGCCAACCATTGGGAGAAGCAAAATAGTCTTTCAACATTTATGTTCAGAATCTGAAAAATATCTTTAAAACTGTAACGTTGTTACATGCAAGTTAGCACAAGCAGTTCTACAGGCAAGGTTTCTGTACTTCTACAAAGGCAGTGTCGTATTCATCTGTAAGTCAACCCTTACTCCTCGGGCCTGTTGTTCAGGCCCTAGCAGTTCAGAGGTATTTTACACTTTTAAATATGATCGCTGCTTGATTTCTTTTTTATAATTGTATCTGTTTACATTGCTTATTAAAGAGCAATGTATGAATACATCCTTTTAACAAATGACATAGCTACCATGCAATCCAAGTACCATCAAACCCTTAGACTTATTTTAAAAAACAAGTTACTATAAGTATATATTAAACATACTGAATCTATTTTATTATAGCTAATTTTGAGAACATTTGCAGCCTAGAGCACTCCCTTTAATGATGCTTTGTACAAATAGAAGGAACCTCTCTACTTCATGAAACTAATCATAAATCAATAGTGACCCATGTGTTTTAAATTAAATTTTTAAGCTTATGAAGAAGCTCTTAGAAATTATCAAGTACTAGAAGAAAAGTAAAACACATATAGCTAGACTACTCACTGGGTCTTCTTTTGTGCCTAGTCCATCATAATGCATCACACCAAGCTGATACATAGCTTGAAAATCCGTATCCTTGACTCTTTCAAATTGCGTTAGTGCTTCCTCATACCACCCCTGAGAAAGACATGACAAGCAAGGAGATACCCTGAGGGAGCCCAGCACCTCCTGCAGCTGCATCTCTCATAGGGATCTTCAGTTAGAACTTCAGACTGAAACATTTCCTTGGGAATGAAGAATATCAGATTGCAAATACAAAAGTGAGAGAAGAGCGAAAGTGTTTGTTCTTACCCTGGGATAGGGTACGGCAATAACAACAAAAATGTTTAATAGGATTAAAGCACTTAGTATGCTTAGGTTTGCTTTGTAGTTTCTTTATAAAATCCTTAAAACAAATAGTGTTTAGCGCACAGACTCTGCCTTGAAGCCAGCAGATGTCCTGATAACCTTCTTTCCCTCCACACTGCAATGTTATCACTGTTAGCTACGGTGTTTGTCTAGCTCAGATGCCCCATCTTGTAGGATATACCTTAATTTGGGTGAGCTTTAAGGATTTTTTTTATGGGCAAAGATTAAACTCAAGTGTTTGAAAAGCTTTTGAACCCAGCAGTTGGCCCCTTGTGTCTTTATGGGTATAAATTCCAACACAGCAAGTTCCATCAACTTTCTTGTGCGGGTGACAGAGCAGTGGAACAGGCTGCCCGGGGAGGTTGTGGAGTCTCCTTCTCTGGAGGTCTTCAAAACCCGTCTGGATGCCACCCTGTGCCACATGCTGTAGGTG
>JAVCKT010000730.1:0-12469 GCA_032273925.1 Rhynchotus rufescens | reverse complement strand
TATCAGAGTGAAAATTTTGCATAAATGTAGGCATCATTTTACAAATATTTTTCCACAATACCAATTGCAGCTGAAACTCTTTCAAGAGTTTTGCTTTTGTTTCTTCAAATTTTACACAGAATATTTTGCATTGGATTAAAAGAAAATGACATATGCTTAACATAGTTTATAGCATTCAAAGAGAGTTTTATTCATAAGCAGTGTTCCCAATTTCTAGAAATATTCTGAGGTTGTGTGCAGGTTCAAGAATAATATGCTTTGTTCAGAATGTTACAGAAATTACTATGATCACATGTTTTAAAGTAAAAGTTATTTTTTCATTTTCAAATGTAAAGGTAATTACAGGGGGAAAATATTAAGAAGCATTAAAATATGAAGCCCTGGCTCCCCTAGGAGGATGTTCATGAAGGAATTTAAAGAAATAAGAACATAATTCAGGATTCATTAATTTAGGAACCATACCGTAACCATTAATGAAATCCTGATTTAATTTCAAACAGATTATTTTCAGTTGGATTAAACAAGATCTAACATCCTGCTGTTTCAATGAAGAATTCATGATATGATAACAACCAATTCTAAACAAGAACATGGCAATATCCTACCTTAGGCAGTCTTCAGTCTGACCATTTCTTGGTGAAAAATACTCCCTCTAAGCTATCCGGACCTTATATCCCTCCTTTCTCCCTCAATTAAAATACTACATATATAAAAAAAAAAACCTTCTTAGCTCTGTTTTAATCCATATCCTGTGGATTTCTTTACAGTGAGAACTTTCTTTAAGACTAGCAAAGGAGTGACACAGGCCAGAGGTTATATAGTTTACTGATTAACTTCACTACAGAGAAACATATCTGTAAGTGTCTGAAAGCATAAAAAAACCAACTCCCACTGCAAAAGTATGTGTATAAAATTTGGTTACCACTCAAGTGGGTGCTTCCAAGCAGCCCAGATATTATAATTCTGTAACTATTACAATTTACTTATTATAAAATTTTAATTAATAAAAATTTACTAACTTGAGGCGATTGGGTGCAATAAGTTAACTTTTCATTATTACCAGGAGCAGCTGGCTGTTATAACAGATCCTTCATAAGCACAGAAACATTTGTGTTTCTGATAAAGACTGGATCGTTCAGGCCTTTCTTGACCTATCTATAATGCTTTATAGAAGAGAGACAGAGAGATGTCCTTGTCCCAAGGCCAAGCGGAGAGGATTGATGTGCCTCTGTGTAATAGGTCTAGCTCTAGGTCAGACTGGATGCATCCACATTATATAGTAACTGGTGCTAGTCTTACTCTGAGTTTTACATAGCATCCGCATGGTTCTTGGAAGCTGTTGTTTTGTATATATTTATTTCAGCTCCAAGTGTGTGAAGTAATGATGTGAGGGGCTGTGTTGCTCATCACCACAGTGGTCCTGGGATAGCATGAAACAGAGCTGGGGGTGTTGAATTCCCTGTTCTGAAGGGAGCTGAGGTGTTTGATGGTACAAAACCCATTGAGATAATGTTAAAGGACAATATGGGTTAGACTAGAGAGCCAAATCTACTGCAGTGTTGTCTTTGCTGTCTTTTGGGGATTAGTCCCTGGAGTAAAGTCCCAGATCTTGCCCTACATTGTATAGTCCGAAGGAGAGCTCCAGAGCAAGCCAACAGCTGAGTAGTGCCAAAATGGATGGCCATGTGCCTGTATTGGCTTTTCAGATTGTACCTGAGCAGTGTGGATGAGCCCATTAAGATGCACAGCAGACTAGAGGTCAGAAGTACAACTCAGAACCACGCCTGGTAGGAAATGGCAAAAGAGCCAAAACTTCAGACTTCAAGAATCCCTGTGTTTTACAAAACGCTGTGCTTCCCAAGCCAACATCCCACCCGCTCAAATGAAGCATTGCACAAATGCATTTAGGGTTTGCCTTGTTCTGTGGTACAGCCTTTGTCCTCATAGTGCCACCATTTCATTGTTTTCCTTTTCTTAAGACTTTTTTCAGTCATCCTCACTTTGCTTATTTTGTAATTTTGCTTTATCTGTAATTACTACATATACATGCAAATTTCTGCTTTAATTTGTGTTGCTTTGTTTCCTTTTGATTTGGAGGTCTGCTACTGGCCTATTTATCTTCTCTGCAGGAATAAAGCCAGATGCTGCATCATCTGCCAGGTGTTGCTGGAGACAGTTAGTTAACATATCTTTTGATATGTTTAATCAGTTTGGACACTTGATTCTACTTCTAAAACAAGCAAACAGACAAACAAAAGGAAAAAATAACCAGAACAAATACATGCTATCTGGAGGAGTCAGCCTTTTCCAATCACCTTGGAGACTGTCTAGTCCTACAAGCATCTGCAGTGTCATTTCATCCTTTTTCCATTGTCCAAGATTCAAGACAAAATTTATTTATTTTTTCCTGCTTTGACTACTTTTCTTTTTTGTTTGTCCATTCCAAAGCAGTTCTTCTGCGTGTATTTCAGGGGAGTTTGTCCCATGTCAGTTCGGACACATCTACAGAATAAAATCATGGCTCCTCTAGATTAAGCTACGACGTTTCCATAAATTTCTGACCACTTCTATGAAGAGATCTGGAATGTTTCTCTATCTCCTGATTAACAAAGTTAGAAAAAGAGATGGACTTTTCCAGGAAAGAAGGGCAAAAGTGAGGACTCCTACTGTGGTTAAAATTATTTCCTTATTTCCATTTTGAACCACTCTTTTCAGGGACTCATAACTACAGTAATGAAATGTCCACTTAAAAAGATGCCAGTTGCAAAGGCATGAAGAGATACTTTACTCTAGATATATGCAATACAACACTACTAAAAGACAGAAAATCTTTTTTCTGTGAAGTGTTCTGAAACTGGCAGCATCTAGAAATTTTGAGGACAGCGAGTAGAAGTGCTCTGTAATTGCCATGGTGCTGAGCCTCACAGAATAAGCAAGTCACAACTGACAGCTCTGCTTTGTAGAGATCTGGACCCAGTGCTAATGTGTTGAAATGCACTTGGATCTATTTTTAAAGGTCCAAGAACACTCTCTGGATAGACTAAGTGAAATGTGAAGAAAAGTGATTATATATTATTTTTGAATAATAATTTTGAATTTTTGACTTGGTTTTGAAGAAACCAATATCAAAAAAAATGTGAAAAGCTCACAAAAATAAAATTTCAAATCAAAAACAGTTCATATAAGAAACTCAAAGAGATGGAGTCACATCTGAATTGTAAGATATTCTATCAACTCAATTTCATATTATTTTTAAGGAATTTGCTTTAAATTGAGTGACATCTCGACCAAGTGACCACATAAAGCAATTAGAAGTCAGCTGAACTGAAACATAGCAGGAATGCAAAGTTTACTTCCCAAAAGAACACCTAATTCAAGCCTTTGATACATTTTTTCTCAGTTTGAATTGCATCTCCATTGTGCAAAGATCTGAGCATCTATAATGGGAGACACAATCCTTCCTCTGAACACATGACTATTTCTGAGTGAGATTTTAGTATAGAGGAAAAACATTTTAAATTCGCATACATCTTTGTTTTTTGAAATTGGCTGATCATGACTGTTAAATATAAACCACCAAAACAAAAACCATATTGCCCAAATAATATCAGGAAGGGAAACAGAAGGAAAATCTTCTCACCACCAGTCTTAAGAAATTCATTTAAGACTTTTAAAGGATGACTGTATACAAAGTTCAGCTTTACAGCTGAACACCATCCCCTTCTATGTATGTTATACCCTGGAAGGTAGTAAGGAGGTGTTTTAAACGTAGTGATTTGCTTATAGTTTAACAATTGCACAGCATTTTATTTGCTAAAAAAAGCACCATAAAACAACATATAGGTGCTGGAGAATAAGCAGCAATACAGTAGGATATAAGCTTTTGCATATCATTAGTGGTACTGGTTCACCACTGCCACTTTATGGACCACTGCTATACCACTGGCCTTGGCTGGAGCTTGGGGCATCAAAGCAACCCAAAACTGTGTCAGTAAGCTCACAGAAACTCCTGGAAGCAGATGAGAAGTTTCTGTATGTCATAGCCCCCGTTATGTTCTTGGTTGATACAGGGGAAATGTTTTCCAATTTTCCTCCCTTCAAAAAGGCAGAATCCTGATCTTACTTTCAAGGGAAACTTCTGAAATGCTGCAGCTTCCCACATGGGTCTGTGGTATATGCAATGCCCTGAAGGTGTCATGTTACTTGGCAGGACCCTAACCACTGCCAAAAGAATGATAAATGTGCATTATTCTCCTATTTCTGAGCAACAGATACAACACAAATCAGCTTCATTGAACAAGGATTCTTCATTCATTAACATGACTATGTTTAGCCCTGGGAAAGTCAGTAGTACAGTACAGTAGTGAGGAGAAAGTTTGCAATGTAGATTATAAGTTTTCTTGTTTACTGAAGTTAGGATTAAAAGCTTTTAATGATCTTAATAAGACAAATTTTAATGTTATTGAAATGTTTTTCATGCATCTGTGTAATAAAGCAATATATATAAGTTATGCTGTAGCTTTATTAGAACTTAAAATAATATCTGCTCTGTTTGATGTACAGGACTCACAGGAAGCCCATAAAGACCTGTCTTTGCTGAATGATTTCACACTGCCACATGATACTCACGTGCACTTGAACTGAAATTTCAGTGCATATTCTTCTAGGTTTCTGGGTAAATGATGATCTGCCATTCTAACTTAATTTGGTGACTTACCAAACAAATGAGGAGCTTCTGTAAGAGAAAATCCATCAGCAGCAGCTAGCTGGGAATGTCCTATTAAATTCATTTCAGATCCCATTTAGTCCTCAATGCCAGAGTAATGTGATAATTAAAAGTTGAAAGGAGACTCTGAAAGATATAAAGCAAAAAGGATATTTAAGATGAGGTAATATCCCATTAAAGTTACCACATCTAATTCAGTCATTAAATAAAATGCTGCATATACTTTATTTATTTTTTCCTTACTGTGATACATTTCATATGTGATCCTTGTGCTGTTCATTTAAAACCATGGCAGTTTTTGCTCAGCCTTATTCAGACACGCACAGAATGAAGCACTGGAGTGACCTGCTGAGGACACGTTGCCCAGCCCCTCCCACCACCTTCCACAGAATACCGGTTGTTTGCATTATTTTTTTTTTTCATCACTCTTTCATAATTTTGTTGTTTGCATTTAGGAAAAAAAAAAAAAAGTGCAAATTTGTGGTTAAATCAGAAGACTTCCAAAGCCAGGAAACTTGAGTTTAATCTCCTGGGACTGGCTCTTTATCTTGCCTTCAGTAATTATTGGCCAAGTGAGATAAATGGTAGCAAAAGCAGCAAGCAAAGGCTTCCTGTAAACACTAGGCTAGTCCACCCCAGCTCCTGTCACGGTCTCAAGTGGACACACGATGAGATGCTCACACTTGGCTTTGCACGGAGAGATGCTTGTGCTGCTCACTAGCACACTTTCCTGGTACCCTTGGAGAGAGGTGTTGTCACCTCCTCCGGAGGACTCAGTGAGGGCTCAGCCTGTTTCTCTAGCAAAAGTGAAGTTACTCAACAAAAATGTGAGTACAGCAGGAGGTCCCAGCACTGGGAAGACTGGAAAGTAGTTTGTGAGAGCAGCAATCACATGGTTTAATTATAGTCAGACTTGTCTATAATGATTCATTAAGTTCTTTCTTAACATAAACAGAGGCTTTCTAATTAGAGGGGTTCATTTTAGATGTCTACCCACAGATAATTTAAACAGTTTACTCAGAAATGTCAAAAGTTGCTTGTGTCATAGACCAGATGAGATTCTTGTGGCAAATAACATGTAAACAAACAGTCTCAAAGCCAACATGGAAACACAGTTTTGCAACAGCAAAACCTCTATGTACAGGCATCGACAATCAATCCAGCCACTCCAGCAGGCCCAGGTCTACTTCCAAACATTTTACTATCTAACCTTCATATTTGTGAGGGAAAGGTATCTACTCTCAAATCAAAGTCCTCAAGAGAAGGGCTGCCCACACAGATTGCCCAAGGGATATGCAAACTGAAAGCCAGTTTTCTCTGGAGCCTCCCAATGACAGTCCCTAGTGAGAGGGTTTCTCTTACCACCCATTTTAAGGGCCTACAAAGGGAGAAGAGAGCAGGACAGCATGAAGGACTTTCATAATGGGAAGTAAGTATTGCCAAAATAAGGTGTCTTAAGAAGCTTCCTGAAGGATTTTCTGGATTTTATTCTCTCCTTTTTATTAAGAGGAGAGAAGCCATCTCCACCCTCTCTTCATGTGACAGCACTTTCACAGTCTTCCTGTAGCCCTCAAGAATTCACCCTTGTCAGATTAACTCTTCCTGCAGCTGGACTTGAAGATCACATCCCATCAAAACTATTTCTTGCCTTATTTCTTCATCTCAACAACGCAACACATCAGTCTTGAGATAGTGAATTTATGTATAGAGCACCTAGAACTTGTTTTCTTAGGAAATTTTGGATCTCACTAAAGTGTACACTGAGCCCCAAATGTTCCAAATCTTCACTCCAAAATGTTTGATATTTTCTTTGCTTTTAAAGTACGTATCTTTTGTATCTGCCTAGCCTGTGATGTCAATAAGCAGAAAATTGCATTTTCAAACTCTAATATTGTATTTGTATTTTTGCATTCTCTTTGAACTGTCTCTAAATCTTTTCCATGTTCTGAGTCTATTCAATCTTTATTATGTTATTACATAATACTACTCTTTAACATCTCTCGGTATGCTAGAACATTTTGTTTTTTTCCTAAGTCCACTTCTGCCAAATTAATGTAGATCTGCAGGAGATGGATTCAGTTCCAGTCAAATATTCATGATGATTTTACAGTTCCCACCTATTATTTTTCTTTAAATTCCACTTTATTTAATATAGTCAACTGATGTTGATCATTTACTGGATTTTATGGAAGAAAATATTCTCAACCACCTTTTCTAGTCTTATTTTCCTTACTTTCTGAGGATTTCTGCACAGCATAAGACGTTAAACATTAATGTCTTAAAACATTAGAAAAGGCTAGAAATCTATTTTCGACTACACATACGCTTGCTATTATATTTACTGACTGAAGTTTTTGTATTCACTTGCTGCTGTGAGCCAACTACTCCATGTTAGATTTAGCGTTTACCACTATGAAGCTACCACTATGCAGGTACTGACTGATCTCCAGTCTTCAAGCCTATGCCGTGAACTTTTCCATTAACACAATACAGAGCATTTAAGGGCTGCTTATTCCACGTTTTGCTCAGTTCTGGGTGTCATAGCAGTTATACAATGGAGGCAACACATCCCATCTTACTGCGGTTCCCATGTAGCATCTTCAGCAGCATTGCCCTGGCATGTGGGATATTCCTGTCCAGAGTCGTGTACCTTGATGGTGACATTGGGCGACAAGTGGTGCCATCCACAACACTACCCTGAGTCTCTTGGCTTGTTTTCTAATGCCTGTTTTATTACATTAAGTGTATCTTTTAGCTGTTTCTATCAAAATAAATTTAGTCTGTGTCTTGTCTTTCTTGATTGATATTCCATCTTGAAGTATAGCAGGAAATATTCCACGATAGATAGAAAGAAGAAAGAATAAAGTGCACAGAAGATCAATATTGCTTTCCAAACTAAGCAATCCTGAGGAATTAAGAGGAATACAACAAGCTACAAAGTTCTTTTTTAACATAAATATGTCAGTTAACGTTTTAAAAAAATTGTTCCACCAAATTTTAAGATGATTTCCATACAGCAAAACTGTTCATTAAATGGATTAATAGATATAAAATAAAATCTGTGCTCAGTATTATAAGATTATGTTCATCAATTGCTTATTAAGTACTCCCAATTATGTATAATTTTTACATGTATCCTTCAACATATGTCAAAGCAGTCAGTCAATTCATTTTATGTATTCTATGCTTAACTGAGAAAAATGAGATTCATATTATTATATGTGTTTGTTCTATGACCGTTTCCACAAGCATGCATATTCATTTGGCTTTCTCATGGCTTATGTGTGCAAGGGTATATAAAAATACTTATGTATACATATATGCATGTGGGTATAGGTTTCAGTTTTACCCTAGACTATCCATGGACTGCCTCTGGCCATACTAGGATCAATAGCAAAGCTTCCCTTGGCTTCAGAGTGAGCAAACCCAAGCCTTCTAATGAAGTAAAGTTAAAGTTGGGTAGGCTCATTAAAAAAAAAAAAAAAAAAAAGCAGCATCATAGCCCCGTATTTTCAGATAAAGTAACAGAAAAAATAGATCATCAGGAAAGTTCCGTGAAAGTCTAATTGCATTTTGTCTTTGTATGAAGAATAATTGAAAATATTTTAATCAATCAGTACAGAAAGATATATTAAAGCATTGTCAAAGTTTTAAACAAATACTAGCGAAGCACATATCTGTCATTCTGGCCAGTAATAGGTCATCATCTTTGCCCAATTGAGACTGCCAGTTACTCAAAGAGAAATTTCTCCAGCATCAATTTATGGCCCGATCCAAACACAATTAACGTCAGTGGGAATATTCCTGCCTAGTTCACAGGCTTTTGATCTGGCCTTATGTCCTTTTTGTAGAATATTTAATAGAGCATCTCACTTGTTTGAGAGGCGTTTGTATTTGTTTGTTTGTTTTGAAGTGTAAGAAAGAGAAAGAAAGGTGTCGTGAAGGTTTCCCCTCCTCATCTTCTCTTGCCAGGCCGCATTGTTATGTGTGGCACCATGGGCAGCTACACAACAAACACAAGCAAGAACATGAGCAAGTTTGAAAACTAGAGAGAGGAATGGTGTTGCTGTGTTTCAGATTTATTGCTCAGGACTTTTTAAGTTGGTTTAGAAAATTAGAGGAATAAAGATATATACTCTTGCAGTTCATTCTGAGAGGAAAATATATACCTTTAAATTAATAACATGTAGAACTGAAAAAATCTACCAAAATATTTGGTGCTACTCCTGTAGGTAGGCACGTAATTTAAAATAGTGGGGTCAGATTTGGACATCTTCCCCACTACCTTTTCTCCGTACCTTCTTTTCTCCCACATCTTTTGCCTGTACCTGATAAGACTGTAAAAAATCCTTTTCCAAACTCTTTTTGGACTCCTATCTAGCTGAAGCTGACCCCCCCCAATCTTGTTCAGAGCCTCTAGGTTCTGCTTTACCACAAGCAACAGCAATTAAAAATGACAAACGAAGGTCAGATGCACATTGCCTTTATAGTCTTCTGAAGATAAATGACTAGCAGGAATATTCAGAATACATTGACATTTTCTTCAAAGCTAGATATCGTTTCAAACAGTAGATGCTTCCTACTCCCTGCTGCTTTTGCTAGTTATGTGAACTAAGTACTAAAGTCCTGGAATTTCAGATGATGCACCTAGAATCTGTAAACAGATTAAAAATTTTCTTTTCAACAAATAAAATGACACACGTTAACTACTCCCTCTCAGACTGTCCTGTGTTCTCCCTTTGATCACATTAAAAACATTTTCAGTTCCTAAGAAGAAAAAAAAATGTGAACAAACAAATACAGTTACAAATTTGATCCATATAATTAACCAGTTTGTGTTCAGCTTGCTTTTCCACCAACACACAGATGCTTAAGTCAGCTTCTCAGTGAGAAATTCTAACACTGTAATCATTTTTTTCATGACCTCAACATTTTTCCCAAGGGGAATTCCTTCTGTTACACCACTTTGACAGCTGAAATTACTTCCCCGTACAGTCTATCCTCCACTGACTTCACTATTCTTCCATAAAATACTAGTTTTAAAAAGTCTTCTTTTCTGGTCAAGAATCTGTTAACATCCGCAACATCACAAAGACGAAAAATTGTACTTTTATACCACACAATTTAATAGACTCAGATTTGAGGAATCGTTACTTACTGTCCTTTTCTGGAATATTGCAGATGGCAGGATGTAGTCAGTTGTGCACTCTGTTCAGTATCCTAACGATTCTCAAACAGGAACATTTTTGTTTTGCTTTTTTTAGGTTTAGCAGAATCCTGTAGTGATAACACGATGAATCAAAGCTTGGGCTCACTGGCTCGGTGCCATAGTGGACAAGGATTACTCATTAACGTTCCTCTCTTTGCGAAACTCTCTAAACATTGGTCGTAAGTATGAAAACTTTGCAAACGCCAGCTTGCCCATCAGCACAGGGAGTAGATATGATTATTAACACACTCTGGCTATGTGTGCAGGGAGGTTGGCTAACAAACTGGGGTGGAATTAACTTGTAAAATATTACCTTTCTCTTGCTCTTGTACATGTACATTTTTCTGACATTCTCAGCCTCTATGTCTTTCGCAGTCAAAGAGCCTAGATGGCCTTGCAAGACACGCAATTGAATTTTTTCACAAAAGTCAAAGTTATATTTTATACTTTTTGGAAAAATTAGAGCATTTCAGAGTACTACAGTGAGTGCTTAGGTCACTGATGGGATCTGGGGAGGTTAAAGTCCAGTTCCCAGGTCTGTCACACTTTCTAACAACAAACCACATCATCACTTTGTTTTGTGTCCAGCCCATAAAGCTTTAGGCATTTAACTGAGGCCGCCAGCCTCTGTGCCTAGTGATCTCATATACCTTTTGCATACAAAAGGAAGAAATTGCTAACAGTAGAGGATAATTCAGATCCCAGCTGGGCTGAAAACGCTCTGGAAACTACCTCTTGTCAGATAAGAAAGAAGCCTTGGGCAATTTCATTTGCCCTTACGTGGTGCAGTACTTAAGTAGGTGAATCCAAGCGGTACTGTACCTCCCGCCCCAGGAAAGAGAGGTGCTGGACAGCAAAAAGAGTAGTTCAGTGCTCCTTGGGAGAAAGGTGACAGATATTGGCCATGAAGTTACAAATAACAACATCCCTTTATTTTCTCCAGGTTTAAGAATTAAAAATAAAATAATAAAAAAAGAAGGTTCTGCAGTCAAATAAATGCTTGCAACTAAAGAACAAGTTTTAATTACCTTATTCACTAACAAGTGTATTGCATTAGAATATTTTTCCTTTCCCTATAATATTAGATGCGACAAAGTGACACTTTGTCCACTAATCAATATTTTCAAGACATTATTGGAAAAAGCAAAGAAAGAACCTTGATGATGAAAAGAGGAGAATGTTGCCTATAGCAATGACATGTGGCATTATTAGTTCAAGCCAGGTGTTCATATTTTATTATGGCTGATGTGCAAATGAAAATTGAAGAGAAAGGAATTAGAGCAAATGAAATAAGTGTTCTGTAGTGTTACAAGAGACTGCCTGCACCATATCAAGGAGAAGAAGAAGGAAAAGGGAAGTAAGTCCAGTAAACCTAGCATATTTTTTCCTAAAACAACATTGTATGTTTTCCTAAAACAACAACTTCTAAAATTTCACAGAATTTACAAGCTGAAATATCTCTAAAAAATATTAGCAATTATTTTGCAACTAACAGACAGTATGAGACCTAAAACACATTCACATCATTAACAGTGAAAATCCATCTCCAGTTGCAAATAAGAATACATATATTTGATAATATTTGAAGGCTAAACGCCTGCGAGCATAGAAAATGTGGCTTCTTAAATTCCACACTCCATGAAAGAGATGGACATTTTGTTGTAGCTCATGTCTCCTCCTCCATCTTCCTACCACTCTGCATTTCCTCCAGATAAATCATTTTAATCCCATACTTGCACTGGCAGATAATTTTATGTGGTGTATATCTCAATTCAGTCATTGGAAGTCACGAGACAAATCCTGGCAACAAAGTAGTTTTTCTTCAAAAGCCTGGATGGGATAATCTGGCAAAGGAAGAGCGACGTGGAAGGAAAGGAAGAAATGATAGCTTAGGTATTCCTTTCCAATGCTTTCTTCTCTTACCTATGATTCCCTGCAAGCATCACCACACACAACACATTGGAAAAAAAAAAAAGACAAAAAAGCCCTCACATGCTGATGGTCAGTAGCTTCTCCTTTCTGCCTCAAAAATCGTTATCAACAGCTGTGCAGCAGCTGTCTAAGTAGCTACTTACAGACAGTTGTTTGGAGCTCCACCAACAGAAAAACAATCAGTCATGACTGGTGAGAGACCTCAGATCCATGTTTGATTTATGGGCCAAAAGACATCTTCCATAGTACCTAAGATCTGCCGGCACTCAAGGCATGAATGACACTGCAGATAGGACCAGAAGGGTGTAAGGGCTCACCCATGTTCACCTCTGTGCCAGAACAGATCAAGACATCATTTACTGCTTGGAAAGCATTGCCCAACCCACTAGAGATCACAACTTGGCCACCAAACAGCAGAGCAGTCTTTATCTTTCCATCCAACTCTGCAGGACACTGTCCTGATTGCTGCACAGAGGACATATCATTCACATAACTTGACATTCTACCTCTTCGCACTGGCCAGTCTTTATTCTCAAGCACTCTTGACATACCACCACTACCACCGCTCTACTGAGGAAAGGAAGTATTTCTTGAAGGATGGC
>JAVCKT010000728.1:0-10142 GCA_032273925.1 Rhynchotus rufescens | reverse complement strand
GAGGCCCATTGGCTAGTGCATTAGCCTTACCTCCCCTTTGGGATGCAGCCTTCAGGAATGTTATGTTGAGTCTAAGTAGCAGAAGAAATCAGGATGGTGGTGCCTACCAGGACTGGATAAATCGCTGGTGGTCAGCAACTGAACAGGGCTGCATGGAAGGTACAGGCCAGGTTGAGCTGGGAAAGGAGCATATCCGTCACGCTCCTCAATTAGCTTCAGTCCAAATGTATCACTCTAGCAAAGACCTCGTTACTGATACTGTTTAAATTGAACATGGTTCACATAACTGAAAGCAGGATGGAGAGAGATCTGACTGGATCAGTGGGCAGGTCTGGGAGATCTCTGCTTTTTTAGTGGGAAGACAGTGAAGAGCATTGGAGGGAGAAGGGATGGGGACAGCAATGTGCTCTACAGAAGCAGCTGAACCTGAAAAATACTTGGAGGACACTGATCATACAACAATAGTGTGTTGAGAAGGACACAGCCTGCATTCTGGATACATCTTGTAAGTATTTTTCTAGCAATATTAATTAGAACAAATTTATATAAATAGCATCTGATCTTGAATTCGTTAAGAGCAAAGGAATTAAGCTTGCAAGGGCTTTGGGTTTGGCCTTGAGAGCACCACCAGCTGTCAGGCTGAACAGGTTGTGGGGGTGTTGCTCTGCTTGTGGATAGGTGCAGAGCCAGCTCAGCTCTGCCAAGGCTTCCCTCATCTTCTCTTATGTTGCACAGAAATGGCCGAATGGCTGCAGCCTCTGGCTGTCTCAGTGGGAAGGAGTGTATCCACCGAGCCCAGAAATAGGCTATTTTTGCTGTTGCTCTTTGAAAGGTTGTGGGCACTTGCTTTTTTTCTTTCTTTCTTTGTGCTTTTTTCACCGCCTTTTCACCCCTTCTCGAATTCTTCTTCCTCAAAAAATACTAATTAGTATAAAAATTTAATTAATATCAAACACAAGTGATTTTGCTTGATGCCAGTATGTCTGGAAGTACAGTTCTTCAGAGATTCCCTATATCATTCTCAGCACCTAGAAGTACAGAAGTACAGAAGTACAGAGTAGTAGCAGTCAAAAACAGGCACTTCCCATACCTATTTTCTCCTTTCTGTTCTCCAAAAGAAAGGCAGTCAAAACTACTTTCTGTTTCAGATTTTTTAAAATTAATTTTTTTAACAGTGTCATAGTTTTCAGTAGACGGATGAAGCAAAAGTTACATCAAATTGCATTCTGACCTCAAGGTATTATCCTCAAACTCCAATTCAAGGTGCTTCCCCTCATTAGTTTAATAAACGCTACAGCAGTTTTTCTCGGTTGGCTTTTTTTCATAAATAATTGGAAGCTCTTTGGTGCCATGGCTTAATATCATTTCATGCCCTATCCCTTAATGATTCACAGACAATTTGTTAATCCGGAACTTTATTTTCCCTGAAACACTCCTGTCCATAGTGATTATTTCCATAATGGCATCAAGCTGATTGAGAAGTCCTGCTCTTGCCTATGAACCATTACTCATCTCCATGAGAACAGATGCTAAGGAGATTTGCTGGTGACTCTCCTGACTCCTCCTGACTAGAAATTTTGATCAGATGCTTATTATGTGAATACTGGCTTGATAGTAACTGATTTTTGTTAATATTGAAGTACTGTGTGTTATCTTTCGGGCCTAGTAAGGATATTTTTCCCCCTTTCTCTTTCCTTGTTCTTCCACTGCCAGCTCTATCATAGAATTTCGGAACCTAGAAATCCGGAAATTTCAAAACCTAAGTCGCAAGAGTTATCATAAATACTGTGAATCCAGGTATTAAATTAATTGCAAAAATGCAAGTGCCTAGCTACTTATGGTTGGTTTTTTCCTTGACTGCAGGTGCAGCCATTGTTGAGAAAGTCTTTACTTTTCTTGCCTTTTTTATGGTAAACTGAGACCATGAATTCATATACCTGTGCATAAAAGGATCTAGAGTTGGCTGTTTAGTACAGAAGTAGAGTATAATTTAATGAGTGATGCTTTTTGTGCTGAATTCTTGTGATTCAGTTTCCAGCTGTATAATTACCATGACCGATGGATGCTGAGAACTATACTTGATCCGAAAGTGAAAATACCTGTCTCAGAAGGAAATATCTGCATGAAATAAATGTCAGGACAGGGTCTGGTGGCCAATTTTGCTGTCACTGAACAGTGCGTATTCATTTATGCAAGTGCAGAAGGTGCAAAACTATTAATTTGATGTAGCAGCATTTTACAAGTGCTCTGCTCTTACAGTAGAGGCTGTTTAAGGGCAGTGAAGATCTGAGTATTTGGATTTCAGTGCTTTTATTTGCATCCTTAGAAATATAGATAACAGATTTCACTGTTGTGTTTGAGATGGTCAGCAGGACCATCTGACCATGAAAAGGCAGCTGGAAACTGAGCCTCTCTGGGATGTGTTTACAAGTAAACAAAATGTATCATGGGAAGAGCTGATCACGGACACTGCCCGTAGCGCTCTCCACACACGTGTGCCGACTCTCAATGCAGATGTAATTGAAGACTGGTGTAGTGCCAACGACACAGCACAGATGGAATGAAAATAGAGAGGCACACTTTTCCTCTTTGTGGAAGCAAATTCTTGAATTGAAATACTCTAGTGCGCTGGCACCCACAACGTTGTGATTTCTTTTAATGGTGGGGAGTGGAGGGGAATGTCAGAAATTGAGGCCACTAGCCTATTTCTGGAACATACTGCTTCATGTGCAAGGCACATTGATTCCCAGTTCTTATACACTGCCAGAAAAACAGATTGCTTTGGTACTGTGGAACACATGGGCTGGATGTTGGCATCAGCTCTAGTGTGAACTGAGTTGTTTAAAAAAACATTTTTTTCATATGTTTGTAAGCTTAATGTGCTGCATAGTTATGACATAAATCAGGTTGCTGATCTTTGTGACCTCCTATGAATTAAACTTGCAGTATGCTGACCAGTGTTCTGGATGTGCTTTTGAAATTAAAAAACCTTTTAGCTTATCTGTTTTGGATTTAACATGTTCATTTTGAAAGCTGGAGAAAGGACTGAAAACAAAGTTATAACATGCAGGCTCTGATCCAGTGCTATGTCTATGCTACTCTCTAGGTAGTTCAGGAACAAGGTTAAGAAATTAGTAGCTTAAAGCTACCTTTGTGCTTCTAAGTACTATTTCATCCAGGTGTTGGTGGACTGGATAGACGGGGGAAAAAGACTTTCTATTTTTTTTGCTATGCTCTTTCTCCCAAATAACTTATTTGTTTGTTTCCAGGAAAGAAAATAAAAACAGCAAGTTAGTCCTTAGACAAATGTTACCATAGCATATAATGTGCTCCATGAATAAGCACATTTTGTTCTCCTTTTTTGCCTTGCAAATCAGAACAAAGACAAATTGGCACTGGTAAAGATCCAAGTTTAGGATTGTGTGGAACATCCCAGAGTTATAGGAAAGTTCTCCCCTAGTTATTTCCAGAGACCTACTATTGTTTCAGGGCCCTTTGCATTCTTACCTTAATTTTTTGGTTTGTGAATGAGGGCTGAGATGTGTTAGTGTGTTAGAACATATGCTGATGATTCTTGGTTGTTTATAATCAACTGGACAGGATTTCACTTAGCCCTTTCCAGTCTTACATTCCTGTGACTGCATCGTGAGCCAGGGACCTGGAGTAGATTTGAGATTGCCTTGGGTGGCAAAACGCAGCACTAAAAAAATGAAGGGGGAGAGGGGCGGAAATAGCTTTTTAATTCTATTTTGAACAAGTGTAGAGTCTCTTCTTATTTAAATTTAGTTCATCTTCCAGTCCTGGACAGCAAGGCCTGTAGCAAGGCCTACTACAAATTCATAAATATGGCTCTAAATGCTGTATAAGATCCCGGCATATGGGCCAGATTCATTTTGCAAAAAAGCAGTAGAACAAGAAAATACAACTAACCTTCTTTTCTAGGGTCTCTGCCTTATTTCATCATCATAGTAGAGAATGATATAAAGTGAGATGAATTCTATTTAGAGGGGAAAAAATGATGTCTTATGAATCTGGCCCACTCTTTTGCATTCCTGAATTGAGGAGACACTTCTTTGATAGATGACGTTTAATAAAGGATTTTATTTCTTCTGTGTTTTGGTGGATGATTACATCTTGGAGACGACACCCTGTGTAATAGCCAGCATGAAAAAAAAAATCATCAAGTACTAAATGTTAACAGAAACACACCAATTTTAAAGGTGTGTATGCCCATACATTCTATGCTCAAGTGAACAGAAATGAAGATTTTATGCAAATCAACCCCATATTAAACAGATCAACATATTGTCATTCGTATGCAAAATATTTATAAACAAAGCAGGGAGCTTTAAATCCAGTTCAATATGGATTACAGGAAAACTAATGAGTTTTGGGTAAATCAATAAGATTCTCATTAATGCTACATTTGCTGTGAAAATGTTTATTATTAATACAGTACGTTTTGTCTACAGATAAATCTGTCACGAAATTTTCTGTTTTATACCACTTTCTAGTCAGCTGTTATTGATCAATTAACAGGAAAATTCTATAGATTTCTCATGTAATACCAAGCATTTCATAATATGAAAATAGTCAATTTTAATTCAAGCTAGTGTTGTAAAACACTATGTTAAAAAATATCCAAGCTGAAATTTGAAGCTGTGACAATATATTTCACTTCCCCATGGGTTGGATACACACACAGATATACACCTTTCTGTGGGGGATTTTACATATGATGTGTGATTTTATCAGAATCATACAATTTAGTGTGAATTAAACTACATCCAATCTCAGAGTTGTAAGGAAGATATTCCAAATTCACACTTTATTTTTTTCTTTCCACTAAGCTGGAGCAGAGTGCAAATTGCATCCTCAGTCAAGGATTAAGCAGAGCTCTGCTCTTTGTAACTGTTTAGAATAGAACAGCCTCCATCCCTGCTCAAACATACCTGACAAACATATTTGAGGCAATATTGATTGAAGTTTTGTGAAGCCCAAGAAAAATTTTGCTCCTCAGGAAACTTGCAAAAGGGAGAGGAAGAAGAGTATGTCTCTGATTCCCAATCTCTCTCTCATGCTGCTGGCAATTTACAGTCCTGTTAAGGCTGCTTGTGAGGTCAAATGTGCCCTAGGGATTCATGGACCTTACAGGTGAGCGTGGGGAACGTCATCCTCACCGCTAGAGAGATCTGGTTTTACAGCAGGCTGCTTTTTTAAAGAATAATATTTTAAACACAGGCCCCTTTGAGAGGGGAAAAGAGGGGTGGAAGGCAGAGCTGAAAGGTCTTGACTTTTGCTGTCTTGAAGCGGTCTGAACACTTTTATTTTTGTGGTCACACGCTTTTGATATTGCCACGCCAATGTATGCTGTAGCATAGGGTCCAGAGGTACTTAAGGAAGATAAAATCTCAAAGTCTCTGCCTTTACATATTGTTTTAGATATCATACTGTAAAGTGATGTAGTGGAAGAAAATATATGTGCTATTTACAAAATGATGCATATCTTATCTAAATAATTTGTTTGAGCATCAGAAAAGTTGATAGACTTTCAAAGAGGCTTAGCTGAATTGACCTTAACTAAACTTACACAGCTTTTTCTGGTATTACAAAATACATAAATGAGTATAGATTTTATTTAAAGTACACTTTTTCTAAAGTAGCAATCATTTTATAGAAAATAAATTCCTTAGATATTATATGAAATTGCAAGGACAATCACCTGATGAACTAATTGTACAGCTCCACAGTCCCATTGTTGGCTACATTTGATGCCCAAGCTACTCTCATTGCTGCCTGTGTATTTGTGTAACTCATGCAAATTACTAAAGACAGGTTGATTTTAAATGCAATGTTGAAATTTAAAAGGAGTGACAGTACTAATAAAGCAAAATAATCAGAATAGATCTATTTGACAAAGCCAGTAATTATAAACTTGAATACCAATTAGTTCTGAGTAGATAGGTTTATTCTGGTTCTTTTGTCGGGTTTCATATTCATTTTTCAAATGATCCAAACATCCAGAAAAATAAAGCAAGAATTCATTATGTGAAAATAGCACGTGTTGTTATGCGCCTGCCTTTTTAGTATTTCCATATGCAGTTATGATGAAAATATACATGCTGGTAAATCCATCTGCTCAGAACACACAAATTATTACCCCTTTGTTGAATTTAAGTAATGAATTGGTCCAACAAGGGCGCTGTGCAGCACCGATGGAAAAGCTGCTAAGGTGGCTTTTGAAGAAATATTGATAATGCATCTGCTTCTCTCACATTGGTTTATCTCACCTTTAAAACTATTGCCTTTAATGGTATAGCTGCTAGAGCAGATAATTCTCTTGTGAGTGTCAAATCATCTATCTGCGTATCTGTCTGTTTTTAATGAGGACAAAACAGTCTGAGTTTCCCCTCTTATTTCCTTTGGGATGAGCACAGGGACTAAATTAAATTAATTAAGTTGGAACTTCACCTTTTTTTTATTAACTATGAAATGCAAAGAAGTGTCTGTACATTCTCTATCTGAGCATTAGCTGAGCAAATGCAAATTTGCATAATTTAGAAAGTTAGAGGATAGACTGATTACGAAGCATGGTGTTGCAGCATGAGACTTGTTAGAATAAACTCTCAAGGAGAAATGAGAAAAGTCTTATCATTTGGGACATCTTAAATTGAACTAGAGAAATCATTAGCTTTATAGAGGCTTGTGCTCACAGAGAGATGAATTAGCTTCCTAAAAGATTTTTTCCTTTTTTTTTTTTTTTTCAATGCATCTCTAAACTTTGTCAGGAATTAATTAATATATAAAATGATGTTAAGTATATGTTAAGTATGTAGCAGTTCTGCTAAACCTTTGAATGTGCTGAATATTCACCATTATTTTTCTTTTTAGCAACAGGAAAATGTGGAGCTAAATCAATAAAAATATGTGATTAAATTGTTATTCATATTGTAGAAATTCCTTTTTCATAAGTGCCTTTAGATCAAGACAGTGCCTGTCTTACTGGTAGAAATTTGAGGCAAGGTCTCCATTATTTTTTTTTCCCAATGGAAGATTAAATGAATATGATCCAAATCTTCGGTCTGAAAGTTAAAGTGGTCATCAATTGTTAGAGAGAAAACCACAATAAAACAGGTTTAGTAGTTTATCTATCTCTAATGCCTCAACAAAATTTGGTGACTTTTTATGCCTTGATATTATATTTTAGAATTAGGTAGGAGCAGAGACTTTGTGTTCTAGTTGGGTATAACAGCATGTCCATTTACTGGCAGAACCTCATTTATTTCACTGCAGGAGTAATTAATACTCTCAAAGTCATTAAGAATATGCAAAAAGTAGTTGACAGAAATAAGCAGCCTTTCAGGAATTCCTTCTTCCACCAGTTTTAAAGAGCAGGTTAAGCTCTCTGAAATGAGATGCCATATCACTTTCAAATGCTTTATTCTGGATAAGCAGATCAGGCATAGCTTTACCAAAATGAAAATATTATTTTCTCATTAACCAGAAAAGCTGGATTCTTTACAGGTTAAGCTTCTAACATCGGTATCTGAGCAGTAGAAGATAATACTCTTTAATGTAAAATACTATTCAGCTGCTCATTTTCTACCTTCTTTTTCAAGGCAGTATAACACAGATTAATTGCCTGCGAAAGAAAAATAGATTCTTTCAGAATGTAATATTTTGGATCAGTAAAAGGCTTGTTGGAGAATATGGCAAAAGCGCAAACAGACTGAGAGGAAAGACTGGGTTTTAAGCATGCCAGAGAAGATGGTTTTCAGCATGCCACGAAGGATCTAAAAAGCAAAATGGTTTCATATAGTGAATATTTTGATGCTAGGTTTGGAATAGACTAGGAAGGAATAGAATGCTAGGAAGGAAAAGACTGTTTCTGTTGAAATGTTACTGATTTGCCTGAAGATTTTGTTTACAGAAATTGGAACAGGAAGGCCAGATCTCAGAATTTCCAAGGGAAAGATCATGGTAAAACTGGAAGAAATAAATCTCTTTGGTTTGAATCTAGTTTGAATGTTTCACATCCTAAAATAAGTTAGAAGTCATGCTGGTTTCGATTTTGCAAGGTCATTGCTACTAGTTTTCTGAGTGCTGAGGATATTTGCCTTTGTGTAGCTAATAGCAGACAGCAGCTCGAAATATATTGGACTCAAATTAGTCTTACCTCCAGCATTTATGCATAATAACTGTAATAAATTTACATCTTTTGGATTTTGTGTGAAAGCCTAATTAAGTAAGAATTTGTGGTCATTTGCAAACAATCAAAAAACTGAATCTTAAAGTATTCATTCATCATTCCCAGGACTGGGAAACTGATAAAGCTAGGAAATCAGAGTGGAGGAAGACCAGATTCTGTGGGAATTGTTGTATTTTTGGACATGAGCTGGCAAGAACAGATCTCCTACACACAAAGCAGACTCAAGAACTGCAAGAAAACAGACTGTCAGAATAGATCTAAAATAGAACTTTAAATAAGCTAGCATGTACCTAGCAAAGCTTGGGGGTTCCTTGCAACAGTTAAAAAGGAATGAAGTAGATGCATGATAGTTGAAGATGAAATTATTACAGCTACATGACTAATCTCCATTGCTCAGAAGCTGGTGGCAGCTGCACAAGATAGCCAGCAAAATATTTATTTATGGGTAGCTCAGAGAATTGAATTTTTAAATTGGAATAAGCGTATAAGGACAGATGGGAGTACAGAAGGTTAAAAGAAAAAACACTCTGGGGATGGAGAAATTGAGGGCAGGATCAAACAGAATATATTGATCATTTCAATGAGAATGTTTTAATGATACTTATTTACAACAATATATTAATCTAATAAAGTTGTGGCTCCTTAATGAAATTTTCTAATTTATCATCAGTTATCATCTCATCAAAAAGTCTCCCACTCTTAATCTTGAAAGGCAGTATTTTAAGATATTTATAATAAAAATATGTCTGGGTGCATCCAAAATTTTGTCTGTCTTTGCATCCAAGTTCCACATTCCACAGGGCTCCATAACCAAGCAGAGTCCTCAGGATCAACAGTTGAAAACCTGGTATGTTGCTTAGAGGTTTGAATCTCTGAAACATCCTGCTGCAAGGGCTGCTGAAGCAACCTGAAACACAATTTCCTTCCGAGGGTCAGACAAGTTTCTTCATACAGAAAATTCCTGTTTGACATCATCTCTGAACAAGTCTCATAGCTTGGAAGTCTGAGATTAAAAACAGAATGTGTTGCAGCTGTGGTAGCTGTTTTGAGATCACTTCAGCCAATTGTCTAAATATCCTAGAGTAAATTTCTTCAGGTTCAAATAGCTGGAAATCAACCAACTTACTCTCTTTCTTGAGCCTTTCTTTATACTAGTCTGTAACTTGTTGCTAGTTGTCTTAATTATATTATCACAGTTATCTTTTACAGTGAAGACTAAGATGTAAGAGTGTATTATAATTTTTCTACATTCTGGGATCCCACATTTAAGCTGGGATCTTCTATTTCCTGGATTTTCAGTATTTGCAAGGTTAGCAAGTCAAAGTAAGCCATAAAGATATGGCACAGCACGCTGTGGAGAGCAGCACAATCCATATTTAGTTGTAAAATGCATAAGTTGTGTCAATGAACTTAGGAACCGACTATACCAGAGTTGGGAACTGTGGTGCGGTCGTGAACTTATTTCTATGTGTCATCAAACTTCAATCTGTTATAAGAAAAGTGCCGCCAATATTTCTGATGCTTTTATTGTGTTACCTGTCTCGGCAATTTTTAATAGAAAACCACCCATTAAGAAAGAAATACCATTAAAAAATCAGTGATTCATTATTGAAGAAAAAGCCCTCAAAAAAAACTAAACTGAGTGGATTTCCAGCACTGAGCAAATAAGATGATTAAGGGACTGAAACATCTATTGTATGAGAAAAAACTAAGGAAGCGAGGCCTGTTCAGCCTGGAGAAGGGAGGATTAAGGCAGGATCTGATCAATACTTATAAACAGCTGAGGGGAGAATATAAAGAGCATGGGGCTAAACTCTTCTTGCTGGACCAGTGTCAGGACAAGGGGCAATGGGTGTAAGTTGCAACACAGGCAGCTCCATCTCCATGTGAGGAGGAACTTCTTCACTGTGAGGGTGCCAGAGCCCTGGCACAG
>JAVCKT010000726.1:18616-30186 GCA_032273925.1 Rhynchotus rufescens | reverse complement strand
TCAGGAAGCTAACATTTCTCTGTAGGAGCTAAAATTTCCATAAATATGTGTGTCATCAAATTCAATAGATTTGTTTTACAGAATCGAGATATAACTGAGGCTCCATTAGCTTGTTATAATCCCTCTGCTAAATGGGGTTCTGCGTGTTTTCCTGCCATTAAGTTTCGCTACGCCCCGTCCATATTTATAATATGTAATTCTGCTATGGACTGGGAATGATTCTGTAGAGGTTGTCATGATCTCTCTTGCGTAAGTAACACATCTTTAGAAAACAGAATTAGGTCATTGGCACATACATTTAACAGTGACTGGACTTAAACAGAAGAACGGGAACAGTTTCTTTACTTCCTGAGGAAAAGAACAGTTCTCTGTGCACCACGGGCCGCCTTCTTACTTTTCCTTTTGGGCTACATGTCATGATTTCTGTCTTCCTTTTGGAGGATGATTAGAGCTTTTCCTAACGGAGTTATTATACTTCTCCCCTTCCACCATACTCATTTCTTTGGCAAGAATAACTGCTATGACTGGACACACTCAAGGAGCGGAGCTGGAGCACTCAAGTTGAAGCTGGTGACTACAGGCTTTGGAACATACTTTTAAAGTTAAAATTCCAGACTGAAACTCAAGACGCTCAGTGTATTTCCTTTACAGTGATTTGAAACTCACAAATTCAGTAATTCTGGGATTTGCAGTTATTGTCAAAGCACCTTTCAAATATTAAATAAACATGACAGTTTAGATACAGTGATATACTTTTTTCCGCAGTTAACTGAAGCCCTGATAAGCACAAGAGTTTTTTTCTGGCCATACATTTCTCCCATACTTTTCTATGGAACTATTACTTCCTCTCTGGTTGATTGCACATCTATTTTAATAACATGTAAAGGTTAGCTATTCACCCAAAACTGGTAAGCAGTTTTATCATTGATATGGGAACAACTGACAGGAGTGTTAAAGTTTTGATAGGTCTCAGTGGCAAGAATTTAGTTAAAATCAAGTGTTTGTTGCAGCAGGAAGTTAAGTGACTGGCATACTCCTCGCCATGAGATTTCAGTGAAAGGTGGGGTTGCTCTGGTTGTGTCTAGTCCTGTTCCACTTGGAACGGGAAACCCTGTTCCACTTGGAAACCCTGGAGCTTTCTTGTCCTGGAACGCCACCTCCATACATTTTAATATCTTTCCTCCTCTCCTGTGTCACATGATTGTATGGATTATTAAATCAAATTTTCCTTTCCCTCCCCTACGTAAGACGTACTCTTTACTCAGAGATGCCTTCATACCACTTTGGCATTATAAGGAAGACTCACTTGGCCTCAGTGTAATCCCCCACCAGTGAGTTGTGGCTTATTGGTGAGCCAGAAATACTCTACGTGTGAGCTACAACGCGGGGCAGGAGCAGACAAGCTGTGCCCAGCCGGTGCTGCCTTTCTCTATGGTCAGCCTGGGATTGCAACCTCTAACTTCTGGTGCAGGAATTTTGTGGCCATGACAACTTCCTGAGAACCTTGACTATAAAAAGATTAGGAGCAATGCTGCTCCACAGTGTGAAAGGGATGAAGGAGTGAATGTAGAGGAGAATTTGTTTGAGTGATAAAATCTCCACTTAGTTATACTGGCAAAAATAGAGCAGCTCCACTAGATCTATCATATGTGCTCTGGATTGGCATTCGGCAGATACAGCAGAATCTTCACATTGATGCTGAGATCTTGTTTCATGCCCAGTGCAAAGTTCCTGACAGAGCAAGTGTCTAAACAGAGTATAAACAAAACCTGGACTGTGGCAGTAGGTTGAATAAGGATCTCAGCACACTTTAAAAATAAATATATGGAGTAATGCTATATGTAGCAACCGTCATGTTCTTTAATCTTAGTTTAGCACAGTCAGGTTCAGCCCGAGTCCAAGAGATAGTTATCCCGTTAAAATTCAGTGTGATTACAGAGCTGTTTTCAGGAAAGGGGAGGAAAGGGCTTGTCAACTGTTGGCAGTGCTGAGGTGTTGGACTTTGATCAGAAGCTTTGATTCTTGTGGCTTCTATTACACAGGAAAGGAACTAGGATTGGCACATCTTCTAACAGGTTGTGAAAGGGCTGCTGCTCATGCCCGCTGGGAGAAATTCCTTGAGTGTCACACATCTTGGGTTCATTAAATAATTTCAGGGAAGTTGTGAATTAGGTCTTGAGCATTCACAAAAAAACAAAGGCTTTATTAACCTTTGCATGTTAATCTATGCAGCATGTTGATAAAACGTGGAGGAATAACACTTCCCCGCCTGGCAGGTATTTGGAAAGGAGAAATATATCAAAGTTAATGATATGCTGTTCTGATTGGAAGTTAAAATGTTGCAAGACAGTGGAAGGTGAAGGCAAAACATGCTCTGTAAATATGAAAATAAGCTACTGTGGTAGTTTATTTTTTTATTTGTAAGCGTTCATTCCTCTCTTAAAATCAGTGTAGTGTATTAAGTGATTTTGAAGTGTTTTCCCCCAGAATGCCACTGGAAGACTTGCAACAGGAGCACAATACAATCCCAAATAATGTCAATGAAAGGAGAGGGGAGAGACACTGAATCTACCATAACAGTAACATGTTCCATTTACGTACACAGTTGCCCTAACTGGCTTGTCCTTTGTCATAATGACCAGGACATAGATTTCGGGTATCCTATGTCCATATTTATAACCTTAAGCTTCAGACTATCTTTTTATTTGTTTGTTTTAATGCTCACCAAGCGGTGCAGTATTTCACTGAGGAGTAAGCATGTCTGCAAGTGTGTCCCACAGACCTGAAGTGCTCTAAGGTTGTTCCAGCCAGATACGGAAAACTAACCTTCGTGAGAAGGAAACGGACTGCAGAAAAGGCTGTAAGGATGCTTAGTCTTACTTACCTTAAAAAATGGACAGGTGCTGATTTGTGTTAAAGCAGATCCTGGGCTCTCATCTGCACTTCTGTCTGTGCTTCTAGCCAAGAGTTGACTGTGTCTAGACTCACTGCTCTGCTCTGAGGAGGTTCCAGCCGGGGTTGAGAAAGAACACGAAGGTACTGCTAATACCAGCAGAATGTGGCCTCTTTCATTTTGCATTAACTTTTTTGGACTGAAACTGGTTTGGCGTATAGAGATAATTGACAAATAAATTGTGGTTTTTGAAAGTTCAGTAGAATTGGCAGTTTCCATGGAAAGCAAAACAAAAGCAAACAAACAAAAGACCCACCACCAACCAAAAAACCTCAACCATTCAGGCAGAATTTTTCAGTTCAGCTCTGGGGTTGATTTTACTTTGGATGATACAGCTCTCGCTTTAAGAGAATAACTGAAGCTGTCATGATGTTTTAATAGTTGTTTGAGCCAAAAAAGTTATGTACAAATTTATTAGCTTTCCCTTTTTTTTTTTTAAGGGAGTAAATTAAAAACAGATTTTTTTTTTTAAAATATATCCTTTCTATGTCCCATATACCATAATTTCATGTTCAACCTTTAAACCAAAACCCAGCATATGTAATAAAATGCAGCATATAGATCAGTGGTTTGCAGTTTTCTGGAGATAGTGAATCAAGTTCCAGGATCACAGCCCTTTTTCCAGTTGATTTTTTTTTTTTTGGTCTGTGAGCTGTGATTTATTTGAAATCACTGAGTTAGCAGTACTCAGAACAGTGGTTGTGGAAAACCTCAGCAAGGAGGAATGAGCATTTTGTTTGCAGGAACCCCGGTTCCCATTGCTGCCTTGGCTGGTATCCTATCCCTGGTAGGGCTTTACACCCACCACGGGATAGCTGAAGATGTAAAAACACAGCCAGATAATTTCTTCTTCACAACTGTTTTCATCCTGTTTACAGTCATTTAAAGGCAGGCTTAAACCATGAAACATGCTTTCAAAGCCTTTTCAAAATGTTATGTTGATATAAAAGAATCAGAATATTTTTCTAGCAGTGCATGTTATCAAAATCTATAACAAATGTGGATATATGCTTGTTTCTCCTTTGAACTTTTTTTTTGCTGTTGTCACCTTCTATTGCATTGAGTTTCAGTCTAATTACTAATTGTAAAATATTAAGAAGGTTTTTGTTTCTGATTTTCTGTGTTTCTGATTTTCTAATAATCTGCCATTAGTATTTTACTTTTGTAACATATTTCTTCTCATTCTTTTATGTTTGAAGGAAGCCCAAAACCTGAGCATTGCAGCTTCATCTCATGAGGTTTTCTCATTTCCCTCAATCGGAATGGGACAAGTGAGGTTAGTGGACAGACCAGCGTAGATCAGGGCACACTTCCCTGTGCATGTGACTGCCTCTTTCCCCCTCATGTTACTCCCAGCCATGGATGCCTCTGCATCATCCCCACTTCTGTGCTCATGCTTCTGTCTCCTGTCCTCTGAGTCCTCCTGTCCTTCTATCCTGTCCTCTGAGTTTCAAAATACCCCAAATGTTTGCAGTAAGAGGCAGAGGCAGTTTGATTTTGCTTGGACAGCAGGACAAACTCTTTGGCTCTTCAACCTTTCAGCCCTTATCTCTTGCCTATGAAGTGTTTGTGGCAGTTAGACTTTTTCACAGCCTAACTCGTTTTAGTAGCACCAGTTTGATCCAAGAGTGATTCATTTCAACTACTCTTTGGTAAGTTTGGACTGTTTAATAAAGTATATTAATATACTTGCTGATAAACTCACTGTTTGAATATGCAGTAGGGAGCTGCCGGAGCAGTAGTGATGAAAATGGGTGTCTCAAAGTAACCCGTGCCAGGACAGTGAAAGATGCCAGAATGCTGGAGAATGGAGGGAATGTGTTGGTTTCTGAGAGAAGGTGAAAGGAAGGGAATATGTTGGTTTCTGAGAGAAGATGAATTTTTGGTGAGGGGAAGGGGAGAATCAAGGTGGGATGTTGCTTAGGTTTTCTGAAGGCCTTTGCCTTGGTTGCCTTCAGGTAGCAAGGTACCTTTGTATGGTGGAGAGTTGCATATAGAAATGCATTATTTCAAATAGTAACACAAATTCTATGTGCATTTTAAGAAGACTCTGTGGATGGTCACTTTTTGCAGACTCGTGGAGGAAAGCGCTGCATTTAGGCCTGATAAACCACTGATATACAGGGAATTAGCAGTGCTCAGATGTAGGCGGCTTGCGGGACACAGGACGTGCGAAGTCTGTAGGTTGAACTGTCTCCTTCACCTGTATGTGTAGGGGCACCTGTAAAGGAGAAGTTGGAAAGAGGCAGCCTTGTTGCTGTGATAGCAGGTTAGTCCTTTCAAATGTCAACATATTCGTAGCCACCACATGGAAAGCTGGACATGAAGACGAATGACATTTTACTGTGTCTTAGCTCAGGATGTCAGCACAGGTTCTATATAGGTATATAAAATAACAATGAAAGCAAAGAGGATACATGGAAAGATTCTAGGACAGCCAAAGCACAGGTAGTTTTGCAGAAGTCGCCAAGAGAGCATTTTGGGGAGGCTCTGTCTGCTAGGACAGTTTTAATGAAAAAGCCCAGCAAAGGCCCATAACTCTTAGAAGATAAGGAGGGCCTGTAGGATCTTCTCTATCCTGCGTTGGGATATGCATCAAATTCCAAAGAACTCATTTCCTATACCATCCTGAGTATAGGCAGCTGAAGGAAAGGAAGAGGAAAACTTCCTAAATGTGCTAGTAAAGGGAGCTCTAATGTCTGTAGAAAGGAAGAGAATTTTATTTTGTTGAGTGTTTGTAAATCCTTTCTGTTCAGCTGTGATTTGCACCTTGTCCTGTAACTTCTGATGACAGCTGTGTTATACTTTGTCTACACTTACGGTGAAAGCCAGAAATCATTGTACTGAATTTTCTTACAGGCTTGTAATGTAGCTTTCAGTAAATGTTCTTTATAGGAAAGGCCGTGCTAGAAAGTCTGGTCTGACAGAATATGCATGGTATTTCAAATGCCTTGCTTAGAAATACTTTTTTTCCCAGGGACTCCAATAGCAACTGCCACATAAAGCTTGAGGATTTTTTTCATTAAGTTGTTGGAAATAACTGTACGGTAGCAAATGATAAATATGCTATATTATTCTGAAAATTCTGTGCTATAAAGTATGAACATAATTTTCTTATAAGATACTTTCCATGCTGTGCACAAATCTCTTATTATGTGTCTTGTCTTGCGGTTGTCCTTATTTCCATTCAAATTTATTGCAGTGCTTTGTCTGAAGAAAATATTTTGATTGGTTGGTAAACATGCCATGGGGGGTAGGTCGTTTACATGAACCAGCAGTTCTGGTGAAATTGCTGTTCAGCACTTTAAGCGACCTCTTTCATCCTCACCCTAGTAAAAGCAGGGGAAAGAACTCTCCAAAAAGAGACCTGGCAAAAAGGGTGGGCTCCAGAAATATGGATTGGGTGGTTGGTTTATTTTTACTAAGGGAATTACTGGAAATGGGAGCAGCGTGGTGTGTGTGACACTCTGTGGACGCCCTGATGATGTCCTTCCGTTGCAATGAACCCCTGGAGCCCTTGTTGCTTGCACCACCTTATAGCACAGTGCAAGAGTGTTTTGCTGTAAAATTATATGGCACTGAAGTTCATTACTAGCAGCTTGAGACAGCTAAAGTTAATTTATCAACTAGTCAAAATAACACTAGCAGATGCTTACAAAAAAGCGACTTCATTGGCAATCTGTGCTTCCCAATTTTATCATGTAGAAGTGCAAAACAGGAAGGGGAATATGAAAGCAAATGTCAAAGATCTGTCAGCTTAAGTATCAAGAACACTGTCTTTCTTTCCAAACATGAAATTTCTTAAAAGGCTGTGGTTCACTCTTCTTATGTTAGCTCTGTTAGTCTTCAGAGTTTAGAATTAATTTGTTGGGTATTTAATAATTCAGATACTGTGAATTGTGCAAAGCCCTAAATAACAGCTCAGACATCATGTTAGCATTGTACAGGAGGGTTGTGCTGAGACTGGACCCCAGTTTGGGACATTTGAATGTGTTGTGCAATCTCAGGCCTCAGTTTCCCCATACTTCCATAGCTGTGGCAAGCTGCAGATGAAAGCATTTATGTTTGGGAAATACTGAAGGACGCAGTGATGGCAAACACTTTAAATAGTTAAAAGATTTGGCTTTGGGGCAAGTTGTGATAGAAAGTGCCCTCCTTTACTCTTGGATATTTGGCAGCATCTTGCGCTTTTTTTTTGTCCCTGCTTGTAAAGTGTTCAGTGGCAAAGCCACTTTCGACTTCTTGCTGCTTCTGTTCCCTTTTCACACATTCCTGCAAAATACAGAGGCCTAGAGCCTCAGTGGGCCTAAAACTACATAGAGAAACAATTCAGAAAGCTAAATATTATGTTACTGATTTGCTTGGATTGCTCTAATTTTGCATTTGGTGCACAAATTTTCCACTATTGAGGTCTCTCAAGAGCTGGAAGTTCTGGTTGTGCCCTTGCCTAAGAGCATCTGCCCTATCCATGTGGTAGTTCCTGGGTCATTCCTAAGCTCCATTTCCTCACCCCTAGGTAATTTATTCAGCAAAACTTATTAATCTGAAAGGAGGAAACAAGACTTGCCATTTAACTTCTGGACCGTGTTCGAAGCAGTTTAAGCTGGGACACCATGCTATATGGGGAGCTGGGTTGAAGATGCATCATTTGGTACCCCATTAACATTTACATTTCCCATTGGCAAAGTTTAGCCTTTCCCTGTCTGGGTTACTGGTGTCTGAGGACTGCCCTGTGGGGCATCTGCTTTTCCTGTGGGTGAACATGGAGCCAGGGCTTCCCGTAGGGAGAGTGCCAAGGAGCTTTGTGAGGAAATTTTGGCAATATACAGTTACATCCTTGTGTCACTCTGTGTCTCCCCTGAGAAGATGTACTCTCTGTCCAGGAGAAAAGAAGGTGCAAGAAGCCCTCGTAAATCAGGACCTGTGACCCACCTGACCAGTGCAGCTTCATGGCATTAGCCCAGACCATTTTCCCATTCGAGTATTGCAGAAGGTTTGTACCAGGCCAGGGGAGGCAGCACAGGGAAGAGAACAAGGACTGGGATCACATATTTCAGTGAGGAGACTAGCTCATGATAACCCAAAATAATAATGAAGTAGTGACCTTAGCCTTGTTATCCATGTGCAGATCATCTTTCTTCCATTAGTCTCATCTGCAGTTTTCATCTTCCTTTATCTTTCCCACATGACTTTCCTGTTCAGATAGGTTCTCCCCTACTTTTCCCCAACTCCTTTTAGTTGTTCTCCTAGTCTTTCAAAAGAGCTTGCAAAGAAAGAAAAAGACCTACAGGATGTAGTAGTTGTTAGGCACTCAATGTAGTGTTGAAAAGTGATAGTGCATATATTTCAAAATACAGGCCCAGCACGCTTACATATAACACAGTGGCTGAAGAACAAAAGAGCAGAGAAAGTAAAAACATGGAGCAAATCAAAAAATTAGAAAAGAAATAGAAAAAGAATAAGAAAAGAATTAGAAAAGAATTAGAAAAGAATAACAATATTGTATTTTGCCATACCTATGTGCAAACAATTTTCTTTGATTTCTGATATAACATCTTCAGATTCAATGACATTTATGTAAATATACTTTCTAAAGTGTACCTCATTTCATTTCTAATTTCTAAAATTATTAAGCATTAAATGCTCTGCTTTTTGCAATTATGTAATGCAAGTACTTAATGTCATGCATGCAAAGGCCAGGCTAAACAACAAGCTACACGGGAATTTTCCTGGCTTCAGCCTTAATAGGAACTGGTCAGGAGTTTCCTGTTTAGAAATGTTTTTATGTTTTTGGTGACATTTTGAAATCGTCACGGCATTATAATGCAATACTATTTAAACAAAATAATTATACTTTACTCTTTAGTATTTATTTCAAAATCTATAATAATTTACAGTAAAAAGAAAAAAAGTGCTTACCAGAATACACTGGTTTCTGGATGTGTTTCAGTTTCCTTTCCAAGTTTGCATCTGGAAGGAGTCAAAACCTGGTCTGCAACAAGGCAATTGCAAACCTAGTTCAAAATTGCAACTTGGCCCAAGTGTGATGTGGTTGTCAGAGAGGACTGATGCTGAGGGCTATTTTACAAGGAGAAAACCAGTTATCAGCCACAGCTGGGGACAGAGACGGAGGCAGGGAAGCAGGCCAGGAGCGTGAGGAGGGAGTCCAGTGCCTGGTGCAGGCCTAGAAAGGCCTCCGAGGCGGCCTCCCAGCTCCCTGGTGCTCCAGTGACTTGCTGCCTGTGAAGCAGCTGCTGGGTAAATATTTGTGATGGAAACACTAAGAACAGGACCTTGTTGTTGACTGTACTCACTGTAGATGGCTTAGAAAAAATATCAGCCATGTGAAAAAGCAATGATATTTGATGGTGGTTTAGAATGAGAAAATAACAGTGGTTGGAAGGGGCCTCTGGAAATCTAGGTCCAGCCCTGCACTCAACACAAGGCCAGTTGTGATCAGGAACCCAGGGCCTTGTCCAGCCAGACTTTGAATATCTCTAAAGATGAATATTCAGGAGCCTGTCAAAGTTCCTGTTCCAGTGCTTGGCTGTTTTCATTGTAAAAATCTGTTTCCTAATACCTCACTGGAATTTCCTGAATTTCCTGCGTTGCAACTCACGTCGCTGTCACCGTGAGCCCCTGAGGAGAGTGTGGCTCCGTGTCCCCCGTCCCCCCCTGCTCGCAAGGCCGCACTGCAGCGTGACCACGTGGCTGCCGACTAACGGAAAGGGGAGAGCAGCCCCGTTCCCAGCAAGGGCTGCACGTGCAGGCGCTTGCGGATCTGCAGGGACCCAGAATCCTACGTCAGGAATACAAAAACTGCCCCTATCATGCAGCAGTTTAGGCAGGTGCCGTGTTAAATCTCAGTAGCAACAGGGTAAGGATTTTATATCTGAAGTTTTTGCTGTTTTAAACAATGCATATCCTCATGACAGTAGTCTAACCTTTGCTCCTTTTATAATTTCCATTCCAACTCTATGTTGGCACTGATTGCTTAGATGTAAGGATATGACTTCAGTTCACCCACAGCTTTGTCTTTACATGATCCTTCATACATATTGCAGCTGAAAGAAGTAGCCTGTCTTGATCACCCTCTTAGGCACTCCTTTGCCTGTCCCACTTCACTTACGAGGAGCTACTGTGATTTAATTTACAGTATCATTTCTATGCCAGTTACATAATGTATTGAGCAACAAGCAAGCTCATGATTAATAACAAATACATACAGCTGATCGCAGTAAAAACTGATTGCACCTGATTTGATAAAATGCGGTATGAAACAGCAGTGCTAATATGATGTTTTGATGAGCTAAGGACAAATATATACTATGTGCATCAAACACATTTTATATGTTTGTTTTATTTTTTTTTACCTAGGATGAGCTTAAGTTACCCAAATCTAACTGTCTGGAAAGGCACCTCACTTGAGCATCTCCACACAGTAATTTGTTTTACCAAGCAACCAATTTGTCTTGGGATGGGATGAACCACCCTCTACCGACGCTCTCCACCCTTTCTTGTGATAAAAGAATAGCAAATTTTTATCTTCCAGGTGTCTAGAATAATAGCTAGATATAAGGCTATATATCTATCTCTTGTGTGGTTCTCCACTGCATATTCATGATGATGGTGTAGTTCTCATCATACCTTCTGCTTCTCATGTATGGATTTCAAAGCACAGTGGAGATCAGCAGCAACACAGCAAATTCCTGGGTGGGAAACTGAGGTGTTGTGAGCTGAAAACAAGTCATAGCACTAGGCTATGTGCTGTGTGTGACTAGTTGTTTAGGTAAACTATGAAAACCTTACATTTTTTTTCAAAAATGCTCAAGCTTGGAATTATGTGATAACTTTCATATCCTTTTCTAATTTTAATTAATTCCCTGCATAAAAATATAAGACTTTAGATACAGTCTCAAAAAGAAAAGAAAAAAAATAGCCTATTTTTTAATCTCCTGAACTTTGAAGAGAGTTGTAGTGGTGGTTTCTTTCCCCCCACCAGATGCCTAAGGTTTCACGATGTTTCTGTCCTGTTACTCTCTTTCCTTATGTGGCCTTAGCCAGCGCAGCACGTTCTCTTTATGCAGTGATGGTGGTAAACAGTGACAAATAACATTGCAGGGTAGCAGGTCTGTGCAGGACACGGAGAACTGGGGTGGGAGCCCAATGTGTCTAGTGCAGAGCAGATTCTGTATTGGAAATCTGGGTGGTCTTGGAGTGGGAAGGAAACAACAGCCGATGTTGAGCAGCTATATTTTAAGCAGACCACCTCCTCGCTTTTCTAGCAGTAGAGAAAAACTGAAATGACTGGATCTGTGATCAGAAGCCAAGAGCTGAACTCTCTGTCTGTCTGTCTGTCTGCCCTCATGATGCTCAGATAAACTGGCAGGAGTCTCTTATGATGGGTCAATGGCAAGTTGCAGGACAGCTCTGCCTCCTGTTCTGGAGTAGTTAGACAGTAGGGACTGTTGCAGTTCCTTGCCTTTGAACTGAAGGCAATGAGATCTTTTTTATTCCTAAAGCTAATTGTGAAAGGCTACGTAGCAAGGCGTTGCACTGCAGAAAATGCCTCCTAAGCACTTGCTTTTAATCCATCGTGAAAGAATTTAGCAGCAAG
>JAVCKT010000726.1:4502-18606 GCA_032273925.1 Rhynchotus rufescens | reverse complement strand
GGCTGATTAGGATTCGTAAGTTATGTAGGTCACCGTTATTTCTCCAGTTATCTAAAACTAAAGGTAACATAATTTTACCAGTGGTTTTCAGTCGCTTGCAGGTAGGTATACATTGCCTTACACCTTATATCCCACATGTCATTTTCTGATATTCTGTGTAGTATTAAATAATGCTGATATCCTAAGCATAAGTTATATTAATGTCTCATTCTGGTAACCTGGAGTGGTGTTTAAAGAATAAAGAGGGAAACCTCATCAGGAGTTCTGAGAGAGAAACCATTGCTCTGTGTGTGTTCTTCTGGGAAAAAGATCTAGTGAAGACTATATAACTATTTCAATGTGCGTGGGGATGAAATACATGTACTCTTGTTATCGCTTCACCATTTGCATATGCTTCATGTCATTAAAATCAAGTTACTGCTTATAATGTAGCAAAAAATCATTGTTAAGCAATATTTAGGAGAGTATTTTAATTAAACTTAAGCCATTAAAGAATGAATAGAGGTTATGTTTCTTAACAGCCTCTGAATAAAAAGTAACTTGTTCTGTTTTCTGTTGAAGAACAAATGCTTTCACACAAAATAAGCTGCTTCAGGATTTTTTTCTTTCTAAATCTTACAAGCTGATTTTGTTTTTACAGAAGAAAATGCAATCACATCTTAAGTTTATGATACTCTATGCCAACATATCTAGCAAATGATTAAGATGGTACTGCACATTAGTCTGTTTTCAGCATTATTCACACAGTATTTTGCACATACACATATGCAAATGTTATATGAGTAAAAATAAACATCAATATGTTTAGCTGGAGTGTATACTATGGAAGCATTGTTTTGATATTTCTTAAAGCATTTTAATGATGATATAGTCATGTATCCTTGGAATCATTTTAGATGCTGTTTTTCATTTCCCTTCAGTAGATGTTGGTGCTGTGCCTTACTTCATGTCTTTAGGTCTGTGCCTAGGATAAGTTTCTGGGCAGCCCAGTGCTGTGCTTTGGAATCATGCTGTTGTAGTTAAAACCCGCTGCTGTGGTGGAAATTTGAAAACAGTAAAAGTAGTATTAATTTAACTAAGCAGTAGCCTTATTTAGTTGCCATTATAGTATGCTTTAATTTGCTGCATTACATTTATAAAATCAGTTTAAAAAGTCTACTTTTCCAGTCCCTGAAAAATATTTGGAAATATAACTTTACCTGTTTATTCTCCTCTTTTGTATTCATTTCATCATTTTTTTTCTTTTGTTTTAGTAGTTTAATGATATGTCATTCAGCTCTTCTTTCTCTAGGTAATACACTCTATATTTTTTTTCTCTTGTTTTTATGTACAGTCTTTGGATTCAATCAATCTTTGCTTCAGATAAAGCCACCAGGTTTTGCGGCATCGTAGTTAAGTGAGGTCATAGACTACAGCCCTTGTTGTAGGCAGCAGCTTTGCAGAGAGCCCTCAGCAGAGCACACGGTTTCCTGTGGAGGGGGCTGAGATGTCATTTCGCACCTCTCTGTCACCTGTTTGCTGTTGCTTGTACTAAAACGGGAATTAAAGCTGGGTCTACCAAGCAGAGCAGCTTCCTGTCCCAGGAATGGGCTGGTGCGGCTCGTGTTGGTCCTGCGCTCCACTCGCTGCGGGGTTGTGCCAAGCACGGCCACGATGCAAGGCACTCTTCTCAGGGGCACGAACAGGAGAGCAATAGAAACCAAGGCAGCCACCCAAGCCAGCCACCTCCGACTGCTTCTGGGCTGCCCAGCTGTGGCCTGTTTGCTTGTGGCAGAGGCCGGGACTTGACTCCAGTTGTAGCAAAAGGCATCCAGACTTCTCTGGAGGTCTTCAAAACCTGCCTGGATGCTGCCCTGTGCCCCGTGCTCTGGGTGTCCCTGCTGGAGCAGAGGGTTGGACTAGATGATCTCTAGAGGCCCCTTCCAACCTCAACCATTCTGGGATTCTGTGAGTTTTCCATAGCACTTCCGTGGCTGCTAAGTGAGCAGGTAAGTGAGCTTTCCTGTTCAAAAAGCCTTCCAGAACTGATCTACTGAAAGAAGCCTCAACTCTCATCAATTCCTCCAGCATCAATGCGCCCAGTGAGCAGCACTCCCCTACGCCTTGGGGTAATGCGCTGTAGTCTCCGCAGCTCACCAGTATGGCACACAGGCACCTCTGGTGGCATGTGGCTACGACACAATAGGAAGCTAAAAGGTAAATAAAATCTTTCTAAAGGAGCAATCTTTTGCTGTCCAATCTTTGCAATCCTATCTGTCTCATCATTGTGCTAATGATTTTCCATGCATACTCCCCGGAGTGGGGAAAAGGGAAGAGCTAAAAGCTCTGTGAACGAGCAGGTAACAGTTCACCAGCTGCCCAAATTATTCTCAAGTCGTTTGGCACGTCTCTAGATAAAAATTATTATGGTCCAGAGGATTTGATGCAGACAGGGACATTTGTCAAAGTATAACCAAACTTTTTCAATTTGCATTAGCGCAGTTATGCAGCTGAACTATGGCAGCCATTCGCACTAATCTCTTAGTTAAAGAAAAAAGTCACAGAGCACAACACACCTTCCCATCCATCTATATCTGTAAGCAGATGTGTATATTCAGGAATGCATTTTCAGCGTCATTAATAGTGATACAGAAAGCCACTACAGTCACCTCTCATAAGCACAGGTTCCCCTGATGCAGTCTGCCTGAACAACCTTCCTCAGCTTGGAGTGTTCATCTGTCTTGTAGAAAGGGTTCAGCATTTTCATTCATCATTAGACTGAGGTGTGGGAAAAGTTCTCCTTTTTTTTTTTTTTTTTTTTTTTTTTTAACTTTTTTACATTTTTTTTTATCCCTTTTATCCCTTTTTTCCCTCCCCCCTGCAACTCTTTTTTTTCCCCTCTTTTTTCTCTTTTTAACCTGACCTGGTGTGTTTTCATGCCGTGTGCTTTCGGAGCCCATTAACAGTAATGATGCTCTATGGCTCGCTCTGGTTCTTTGCACGGACTGCTGCTCCCGCGGGAGGAAGCCGTAAGGAGGCGGCAGCTCTGCAGCGGGGCCAGCAGCTGCAGTTAAAAGCTTCGACTGAGACAATCCACGGTTTTTCCACAAACAAATAAACAAGTGGGCGCAGACAGAAGATGGACCCTTCTAGTACTTCCCTTATGCATTTTTAACTGAATTTTCTGCTCACGCACACATTCACTGGAGCCAGGACAGACTCTTTCACATGCGATACACCGGGTGTTATTTTGAGCTGCCCATTTGCCCTGTGCTGCTGGATATGCTAATAGAAGTGAAAAGCCCTCAGTGGCTCTTACCTGCGCAGTGCTTCTCGTGCCCTGAGTTATGCTGCATTCCTCATCCCTCTAACCTGCACTGATCTTGCAGCATCCAGAACCCACTATGCTTAGAAGGGGTCCACATTTTCAGTGGAAGCAGGAAGTAGTAAATTCATCTGGAAGTTCCCCCCCTTACTCCATGAACTGAACTGCTGGTATCTACGTGCATTTGGCAGCCTCTGGTTTCTCTTCCACCTTTTCCCTTCAAAGGTCACCCATCCAAATAAATTGCATTTTGGGGCTTCTAAATATCCATCTTCCAAAAGGCAGTATCTTTATTACATAGGCGAGCAAGGAAACACAGCACAGGAAATATAACTCAGGTGAGACCAAGCTGATAGTCTCCTAATTCAGGATTACATGACCTGAAAGGGCTAAGAAACATCCTTATGGCTACAAACTACAGCACTGCTGCACAGCCCCCTCCAGCATAAACTAAATTACCTGCTTCTTCACTGCCTACACCACCCAAACATGGCATAATATCATAATGCCATAACAAAAAAAAAAAGATTTTCCTTCAGCAAACTAAATTGTAGAACACAGAATAGTTACTGATAGCAGAGCAGAGCTAAAAGCAGCCATCACACTTCTTTGCCCAACCAAGTAAAACGGCAAAGCAGTACGTTCAAATAAAACTGTTGGGTGCTTAAAGGGTACTGAGTACAAGACCTGTGGCCACGCTCTACAAAGGCTGACAAAAGGATCAACAAAAAGCCTCAGCAACCCGACCCAACCCGTCCCGTTTACAAGGGAGCAGAGAGGGGCCAGTTGCGGCTCCGCCATCGCAGGAGCACTAGGGGCTCCTCAGGACCCCGAGGGAAATTCTCAGGAGACAGGACAGAACGGTCACACAGTACAAGAGCAGCAACTGCAGAGAGGAGTGAAAAGGACTATTTCTCACTTCATCCAATGATAACATGACGAGGACAAATAAAAACTCTGTACCGCAGTATTTGTCACAATTTATGATTTTTCTATTTTTTTTTCTTTTCATTGGCTTTCACACCATCGACTTTCCTTTGTCAAAGCACCCAGACATTTTTCAGCTAGCTCAGACCTGAAAGGCTACAAAACCAGCAACGAACCTTGCAGAGAAGCAGACGACATTAATTAAAAGCCACGGTTGACTTACGAAAGGCACAGCTATTTTCTGAGAGACCCAGTGAATTAACTAGACTGCTAGACTGTTTTTAAAAGGATGCCATTACAAACAGCTTCTACATACACGTCTTTTATAGAAGCAAAATTATCCTAAAGCTTGAATCTCTAATCTCTCTGAAGCTGAAAGAAAGTGAGGCCACTTCTGTGTTCAGACTCAAGTCTTAATTTCATGTCTATGGAAACACAAGCATCAGACTGTTCAATATTCCGAAACTTCAATCGGTGAAGGGTCTCAAAGCAGCTCCCACACAACCTGCAGATGTGCACAGTTTGAAAGGACCTGAAAAGGAGCTAAGGAAGCATCTTGTGCTGTAAAAGAATGTTCATTTAACAGATGGTTTAAAAGACTGAAATGGTTGCGCCCAAAGGATGGCGAGGGAAGTATCAATGAAAACATAAAGCAATAAATAACTGAAAAAAACGCTGCTGCACAGCTGGATATGTGCATCTTCCTTCTGCAGAACTGCACAGCCTCTGAGAGAACTCCTAGGGTGAAGAAATTGTGGAAGGACTCATGGACCTTTGATCCAGGCACAAGGGAGACCCTGCTAAGGCCCCCAAGGGCTCCGAATCCCACGTGCCAGGGTGCGACGGAGTGGCACCGTCCGGGAGCTCAGCAGGGAGGGCAGGCAAGGTGGGCCAGGCAGAAACAGCAAGGAGTCGCCTCCTCCAGCAGAGTGCTGAATGCTGCACTTGGAACTTGCATCAGTTCTTTTAACTAAAAATATCTTCTTGATTGCAGGCCAGCTCTTATTTTAGCAGCAGTCACTGAGATTCCGAAAGCGCTTCCTACCACATGTATCTTTTATTTATGAGGCATCCAGGTGGGGAAGAGCAGCGAAGCAATTTCTTGCCTGCGCAGCTCAGTGCAATGCAAACAACGCTACGACAAAATGCTTGCTGAGGAGGAATTAAGGTTGAGAAGCCTTTACTTTGAAAAGATCAGCTATTGTTAAAAATCCACATGCTTCATAAGACCAAATGTACTGGGCCAAAACAAGGGCCCCTTTAGCCTACAGTCTATAAGAGTGGATAGCTTATCCAACAATAAACTAATTTATATCCCACTTCTTCATCTCTGCAGTAACAAACTTTCTATTTCCCTCTCTATTTCCCTCCCTATTCACAACCACAGAAATGAGGGATAGCTAAACAGTAAGTACATTTCTTCATTTTTTATCAACAGGTAAACAGGGATGCTTCACGACAATGAAAGGGCAAAAGACATATTACAATTCTTTATGTCACAACAGATCTGCCAAAATTCATTCAATTAATGCTACGATCATTTTCAGTCTCCACTCAGCTAAATTGCTCCAGCTAACTCCTCTGCAGTCAATACACATAGTCTGACATAGGGGATGGATCCAACTGCGTGCAGACAATTCCAGGGGGCAGTTTCTGCCTCCTGGGGCAACAGATTAAAGGCTGTATTGCCCTCTGCCTTAACCCCACACTTAGTGCTTTTCAGAGGCTTAAACTGACAATCTGGAAGTGCACAATGATAATACTACATTAACTAAATATTTTTTTAGAGAACAAAAACCAGTGTGAAGCAACGAATCAACCTTAGATACTGAATAGTCACTTTTCTATCCTAAATGAATGACAAACTGCTTCAAGATTGCAGTTTTTAACTCCAAGGTCACTTGTAACTTCAGGCTCAGAGCTGGAGGGGCTTAGACTAGGTAGTCTTTAAAAGTCCCTTCCAAACTCAGCTACTCTGTGATCTCCTGATTCTGTAACTCATAAAACAATAGTCATTATGCTGAAAAGACCATCATAATGGCTTTTCACTTCTTATTTTGAGCTTTTGGCAGTACTTTTGGATTCCTTGCTCTTTATCAAATAATACAGAGCACCATTTCAGACTACAGTCAGCTTAATTTATAAACTAACCACACTTTTGAACTGTAAGACACACAAACACTGGATGAAGTTACACAGAGGTGCCATAAAACCTTTCTCATTGGAGAGGTGATACTTCAGCATATAGAAACGCTCTCCATGCCTAAAGTCTCCTTAACTGATCACCAAGTCCTTCCTTACATTTCCTGCACACACTTTCAAGTGCTTTTAGAAGTGCTACTTGGAATAAAATAATGCAATAGTTAAAAGCTTATCATTGTAGGTAGCATTTATGTAGGAAACAGAGGGGAAGAATGCTAGATACGCTGCAAACAAGTATAAAGGTAAACGTAGATATATTTTTGTCTTCAACACTTTACCCAGATGTATTGCCACCTTGCCCCAATGCTGACTTTGATATCAGGGTTGAAACTTTTGAGGGTGCCTAAGGAAGACAAATGTTTCCCCTTTTATACAGCTTTGCAAGTGTCAGCTCCTTCACAGATTGGTCCACCAAAGTTAAGAAACTGGAAAGAATTTTTCTTCCCCAAAATCGCATCTGAAGGGATGCCTAGGGCAATAGGACTCATAAAACCCTCTGCAACTGGAGATGTAGACAGGGTGGGAGGTAATGCCTATAGCTAACAGACCATCCAAGGTCCAAGAGGTCAGAAAATAACAAGTAAAAAAAAGTATTCCCTCAGAAAAAAAAAAAAAAGTATTCCCTCAGAAGTTTGCCAAATTTCCCTTTCACTTAAAAATGAACAAATGAAACACAGAAATGAACATTAAAAATGTTGAGAATGAAGGATTCAAAATAAGCTTCGTAATCACTGCAAATTACCAAGTTTCTCTCTTGTACCTTGACTGAACTTACACACAAGAGTCCTGACCGGGAAAGAAAAGCTGAAGCCGATTAGCTGGGAGAGGGAAGAAGGAAGATGTCCATGTGCTGAACTGAGCAAGGAAAGAAATGGGAAGGAATGGCCTCTATCTCCTGTCTTTAACAATGTCTCATCTCCACTACAACTTACAGCTGTAGACCAATTTCCGTTACTTGTGAACAGAAAAACACAAATATATTTGGACAGAAAATCCAGTTGCTTTATTAAGACAGTGATGAAAGACATCACATCACTTTTTCAACGCCATAAATCATCAGAGAATAATTTTTGGACAGATTGATGACTAGAATCCAAGCACCCGTTTGAGCTGCAGTAATTTGTAATGACAGCTTATGATTCCAAGTTCAGAGGTGGAAATTAATGAAGAGCAGAAGTGAGAGTTTTAGCTGTCTGAAAAGCCATCACCGGCGGGATCTTAAACAGCAGTAGACACAAACGGCAGTGTGTGGTAACTAGCTGAGCTGCAAGTAGACCTGACACAACGTATTCTCTATAGGAAGAGCCAACCACCCTGAAGTCCTTTTAATGTCATTAGCATAACTGCCCATTTTTCTGTGTTAAAAAGAGATTAGAAGTTGTACTTGGTTGGTCTACATGTAAACAGGGTGCTTAATTTGAGGTAAATCTATCAATGTTTTATGTTTGTTACAATAAAGTGTGTGTACTGTAACCACTATGGATTTTTTGGACGTATATCAAAACAAATGTCTTTCAGGAAAGGATAGTCCTGGTCTCACTTTGAAGGGCAGCCAGACACTTGCCTCACTTTTTTTTTTTTTTTTTTTTCCCCTTTTTAGTGTGGATATCTATATAAAAAGAAAAACAAAAACCAAAGAACAAAAATATCTCCAAAAGTCAGAATGTTGTATAATGACTCCTAAGTATAACTTCCACTATAACTTCAGAATATCAACTTTTGGGAGCAGGTATTAGACCTAATGGTGAACCACTAGCAATGAAAAGAAGACAGCTATTTCTTGTTCAAGGAACTGACAAGACAGTCAATCGTATGTCTCTCTTTTTATCGGGATTAAAATAACTTAATATAGTCACCCATTTGAAGGATGAGGGCGAAGAAAAGGAAATATTTTTAGAGGAATTCATTAAACAGCAAATGAAAAGAACACGTCTCCTTAAGAAAATTCTCTGATGTTGCTGGAAGGTTTGAAAAGTAAATGCCAGTTTATTGGAGAAGTTTTGATGTACCAACTCCCACAGATGTGATTTGAAACCCGTTAGGTTTGTAGGTCTTTTTGTCTGTGATCAGATATTCATAAATATTCACGCCTCCCTTTTCAACTAGCAGAAGTCTCAGGATGAATGAAGGTGCTATTCTAGCCCAGGCTCTGTGAGTTTTATTTTTTTTTTCTTCCCTCTCCTATGATCCTAATTTATTCTTTGCTTTCTTTTTTTCTTTTTTTCCTTTTAACTTTAAATATGCTTTTGTTTCTGGCATATAAATCCACTTTAAAAACAAAAGCAATATTGTAGAATTATAACTAAAATAGAAAATCAATCAAACCAAAACCAACACACTAGCCTTGCTTTGAAGGGTATAATATGGAAATAATTATCAAAAACACGTTTTATGAAAAATATTTTGGTAAATTTAGAGTAAGTCCATAGCTATCGTGAATAGACATTCAATGTTGACGAACATTTTAAATAAAAAAAAAAGTCAGTTTAGTGTCTCAGTTTAATAAGAAAAAAATAAGCAGATGGCAGCACAGTATGGGCCTTTTGAATATTATGATAAGATTTTCACTGCTGAAATGTAAAAATTACCTTGTGGCTACTTCATGAGTATAGTAAGATATGCTGCTTGAAATCTGAAAGAAATATTTAGAATTACCAGCTCCCTCAGTGTGCATGGGAGTTTTCAAAGTAAATTACAGTTCAAGTTCTGAAGATACTTTTTAATGAACAATTTTAGAATACCAAAGTTAAAAGATTCCGTTAAAGCAGCTATTAGTTAAGTTTCTGGCTTTCTTTTAATACCCTAATAATAAATATTATAGCTACAATAAAATACACAATACGTGAAAATCGCTGTCATGAGATATGCCAGGACTCAGAAGTTAATTAAGAAATGTTATACCAGCAAAATGCACAATGACATAATGTGCTCTGCAGCAATTAAATAGTCATTTTAAAATATATCTGTGGAAGGCAAGGAAGTTTAAATACCATTTGGGGTTTTATTTTTAATACACATTTTTAAAGTTATATATACTCTCGCTACATTTCCTCACTGTAAATCGAATAACTAGATGAAAACGTTGTGGTACCAAACAAGAAAGCCAATGACACAGAATTCTTGAGGAAACAACAGGGGTTATTTAACAAATAATATTCCCTATTGAGCTCCAGGGCTCCAGGCATTTGAAAAGCCATCTCCACTTGCCAGGCTTAAGTCTCCAAGCGAAAGGGAACTAGTGCATATTTGCAGGCCACTCTTGAAGAGCTTCAGGGTTTCGGCCAGCGGAGGCAGACGGCTGCGCAGGGAACCCGGGCTGCCTCCACGCAGGGACACGGGGCCCTGCTGGAGAGGAGCCAGGAGCAGGGCAAGGCTGCGCGGGGCCCTGCTGGAGAGGAGCCAGGAGCAGGGCAAGGCTGCCCAGGTGCAGCCCAGCCCAGCCCAGCACCGCAGTGGAGCACCAGGCCCTGCTGTACGAGGGGCCGCGAACAGCCTCTCACTTGGAGCAGGCGTCCCGCTTCCAGCTGCATGGAAGCACAAGTGAGGACAGCTGGGGTTTGCTCTGAGCACGGGCAGGGGGCAATGCAGCGACCGGGGCAGAAAATGCCCCCGGCCGAGAGGGTGCTGAGAGCAGCAGCTTCTGCTCCTCCCTGCTAGAAATGCAGGGGGCCTGGTTGAGGGAAGCTCTCAAGCTGAAATTAGGGCATAAGCAAGGGCAGATTTGTATCCAAGACACAGGTATCTATGACTTTCTTGCGTACACTGTGCTTTTATGACACTACAAACGTAATCTCCTCATATTCCCGGAAGAAAACAGTAAAAATATTCATGCACCTTCTGGCTGGTGTGACACACAGAAGAGGATGCTCCCACCTGCCTGCAACATGACCAAAAATCCCACAGTCTGCTTGCAAAGTCACATGAGCAACTCAGGAAACAGCATTATAACGAACTGCCCAGGCTACGGGCTATAGAGGGCAGGAAAATTCAAGCAGAGGGAAGTGCATGATGCCAGGACTCTGTCTGAGATGGGCAAATGTAAATCTAAAGCAAGGCTTAGTTTATAGCCAGAGCAGTATACATAGCTGGGGGTTAACTCAGAAACACTTTCATTCCTCTTACTCCAAGAGGTTAGGAGGCAACATTGTATTAGGTGTAACACAGGCTTTGGGGAACCTGAGCAAGTGTTTTTTCGGAGCTGAGAACCCTCCCCACCATTAACTACATTTTGAGTTGAGAGGGCTCAGAGAAGCGCTCTTTTCACAAGACAAAATCTGCACTGATATCAAAACTGAGGTAAAAATACTTCATGTTACAGGAAAGCTCCAAGCAGAATTTAAGATTAGTAAAAATCTGACTTGTATTCAGACCTTCTTTCATATCACTATTCTAAACGCATTTCATTTTGAGCACTTTTCAGCCTCATGTATACAGCAACGAAGTGGCAAGATTTAATTACAACAGTATGCGCTTTCCCCAGTAACAGTGTATATATTCCACAGGGCTACTGATCAATAACCTTTACTGGCTGAGACACCTGTTCCTGCTCAACCTACAGCCTAGATCTGGCTTTCTACTATCTTGCAAGTCTCTATTGCAACTCGCTGCTCTTCATGACAAAGCTAAATCCACAGCAGGAGTGCACAGGTTCCCAATCCCAGGAGCTATCCAGCTGGATGGCATTTTACAGACACCCCCAGGGGCCCTGCATGTGCACGTGTAGCCTTGAAAGCCGGGTGCACACAGATCTCTACACAGATCTCTGTGAGCTGTTGTTTTCTGCTTGTGAAAAACAGGTCTCCTTTCTCCATATTAGCATCTGGGGTTTGAGACTGGGTGTTCAGCTGGTTTCTCTAAGTAGGGTCAGCCTTAGGAGCAACCCACCTTCCTTCCCGCTATAACCATGGCCTGAGAGTGTTCAAGAATCGCTGTGGATACTCAGACACTTCATGGGTCAAGTGAGCACCTGTTTCACTGGAACTGAACCTGAACTGCCTGCGGGTTGCAGGCAGTTAAACTAGAAAATATACTTACTGCCTTTCTAATATTCAGGTTTCTCATAAAGTTGAATATTTCTTTGTGCCCTCCAGTTCCTACTTAGGAAAAATGTTTCTTCTTTTTTTTTCCCCTAATCTTTTATATTAACCTACCATACTCTTTTGTTTGAAATAATTTTGGTCACTTAAATAGGCCTTTGATGAAAACCCTTGTGTCCCTGAATCTAACAGTAAAGCATACAGTAAAATCAGTGGTCTTATTCCTGCAATAGCTGATATTGCAAAATGTGTTGCCTAGGATGTTTTCATTCATGTAGACATTTCATTTCATTCATTTCATTCCTATTATATTTATACATGAATCCCATTAAATGAGGAGACCATTCATCTCCAGTGCAAGTAAGTGAAGGAAATTGGAGTTATGCAATGCTCTGACTTAAATGCTAAATCCAGTAAATTCACTACTTCATTGTCTTAAAAAAAATCATACAAGAAGGCAAAGGAGGAAAAATAAATAAAGATAAGAAAGGGCTTATATATTAGCACTGAAGCTGCATTTTTAAATAAAGTTTAATAAAGTTAATAAAGTTTAATAAAATATAGAATTACTTTTCTCAAATCTAAACACTTTTAAAAGCTGAAGGGTGACTTCTTTTTTAAAAGCTAAGAGGTCAGCACTTTGATGGCCAAGGCTTGACAGTTGCTTCCCAATCTGTCACTGAGTAAATTTATCACAGGTAAGAAGGATGTGGAAGCTCAAGCTTGTAGGGATGTATTCCCTTAGGGGAAACTGCCTAAGCCTCAATCACATTTTCTCTGTTCTGAGCAAGTTTCAAGGGGATAAAGGATTTCTTTTTCTAAAAAAAGAAATATCGTGTATGAATTTTAAAGCAAATAAAGCAAATCAAAATCAAAACCAAAACCTCTAGTGAAACTGAACTGCAGTACAACCCTCTAAATGAAGTCACTCTGAAAGATCTATCTTCAAAATTCATGGGGGGTACAGGTAAGATTACTCATTAAATCATATTATGGTGGTTTCTATCCAAAGCATGAACCCTAAAAGCCACTGACTTTCTGCTTAAAGGCCTTTACAAAGGATCTAGACCTAGTTTAGATTCACTTTAATTTTCCTCTGCTGCTTTTCACTTCTTTCCTCTCCTGCACTTTTTTTTTTTTCCCCCTTTTTCTTTCCCCCTCCTTAACACTCATGCAACAGTTGCTTTCACTCCAGCATGTCTGACCTGGTTACTATTTAACACTGGCTCTAGCTACTAGATTTTGGAAATCAATAATTTTGCAATAATCATAAAACCTAGAGATGATTATTGTGTCAACAGCTACACAAAACACAAGTATCTCAGTATTACTTGGTCTCAGTAAGCAGAAGAAAGAACTATATTGACTGAGATAATTTCAGTATGCACAGATTAAATTAAATAAACTTCATCTATCTTGCGCGCACTCCAGGTCTGACAGGAAAGTCTTTGAAGCTGACATTCTCTTTGACATTACCGTTGACTCCACTGGAATAAAAATACTACTTAGCACTTACCTAGCACTTTTATCTTCAAAGCACTTTGCAAACATTATAATTAATCCTGACAACAAGCTGGTGAGGCTTGTAAGAGTTATACTCCCCAAGTGATACACGCAGGAAACACCAGTGGCTTACCTAAAGTGAGAGGGAAAAGTTCTTGTCAAAACCCAGTATAAAGTTTGAGAGTTTCCCATTCCCAATCCTGTTCTTTGATCACATTTATAAGCAGCACTTTCAATCGGGTTTATTATAGCTGATCTAATAATCCTAATCTATTTTATCCTAATCCCCATCCTAATCTATTTTAGACTTAATTCATTAAATGTAAATTCAGAAAACAAATTCAAATGCTGAAATACATCCTCAGCAGCAAGGATGCAGTGTGAAACGTGTTTTCATTACTTATGGTACCTACATATAAACATGAGCAAAGCTATCAACTTGAGATCAGCATGCACTAGTCAGGTTTCAGAGTCACATTTTTACAACTTCCATTTCTTTCATAGACAAGGTTTTCTGTTCTTTGGAAAAGTTACCAGTTTCCTCCTTTGCAACCTGCCTTTTTTTCCAGAATATGTGAGTTATCTTTCCAAAGCCTAACAGCACAAAAGGCAAAGGCAGCTAAAAATCCTACTGGCAGTGGGTAATCCCTGGATAGCCCAAAGGTGGCAAGGTTGACTCAGGAGCTTCTCCTGTGGATCTCAAGTCACAGTAGGGAATAGGCAAGGAATGAGAATTAGCACCTGGGCCCACGATGGCATCATGTCCCTAACGTGAGTCCCTGTTCTACGCATGAGGTGCTCAAAACAAGTATTTTGGAAGGTTGTTCCAGTCAGTGAAGAACTGTCATGACACAGCATTAAAGCCAGAGATTTTTTATTATTTCCTGCTTTTAATTCCTTTGAAAATCGATACTCATAATTAGTTCTTAAGAATATACAACCCATTACTTTGCTAGAGATTAAGAGGCCCAAGAATGGAAATAATTTCTCCATTGCTCTGACAGATTCTGTGAGAAGACAAAATGACTTTCAAATGAAGATGCATCAGACCAAGGGTATCCTCTGCACATGAGATGCCTCTATTCAGTACAGACACAAGGAGCACTTGGCTCAGTTTGGCTCTTGGAAGGGT
>JAVCKT010000725.1:0-21759 GCA_032273925.1 Rhynchotus rufescens | reverse complement strand
AGCTACTATGATTGCTGTTAGACAAACACGACCTATATAATTTGGCTCATTTAAAGTTTCATTCTTAATCTTCCTTTCAGCAAGCAGTTTTGCAGAAAAAAAGTAAATAATCCTTTAGTCAATGAAACAATAATTGACGGTGCTAACTGATATGTTACTCCTGCACAAGTGCATCAACTATTAATTTTAAAGTTTTTAACTTTTTTTTACAAGAAAATCATATTTATTTTTTATGAGTACCAAGTTATGTGACATTATGTGAGAATCCATTACATTTATATATTTATGTGAATTGTCTCTATGCAAATGACTCTTTAATGTATAGGCAGTGGTTTTTAAAGAATCCACCATGCTTTGCAAAGCTTACAGAGGAGGCTTCAAGTACCACTCACACTGCTCCTGTGCTATAGATACAGTTACTACAGACAGATAACAGCAGATGTGGTTGTTATTTGGAGTTGGGAAGTGACACATCACTTCTACGTTTATGAAACTGGAATACTGTTCAAAACTAGAGATATTTCTGTCTATTATTTAGTGAAGTTATTAGCTATTTTAAAAGCTCTTTAAAACAATAAGGGACTTTATTATGAGAGCATGGAAACAACCAGCTCAATTTGAGTTCTTCTGGACAGACCATGTTGAGTTTGCAACACACAGCCCTGTGTGCTCTTTATGGCTGACATAGGGGAGTTCTAATCAGGATTCATAGCTGTATGACACATGCTCATAATTTTAGAAACACTTATGTTGAAGGAAAGTACCTCTTGAATAAACTCAGTCTAAAAACATTTCTAAAATTGCAAAGGAAAGAACCTCTTCTTAGAACCACAACAAACAGCCTGCAGCAAAGAAAGAAAAGCAAGACCCTTCTAGGCAGCAGGAAACCCCTCCACGGTGTGAAGCGAGCCCAGCTTGACAGTGTTTGCTGGGGGTGAGTGGGTGCTGTGACCCTGCGCCCAGATGGGGCTGCGCTCCTGCAATCCAGCTGCCGTGTGGCCCGGCGGCGGCGCGGCCTGGAGCGCTGCATGAGGCAGGGAGCGCCCAGAGCCCTGGCTCTGCTTCAAGACGAGCCGCTCCTGGCCCCTTATCCACAGCCTCCTAATTGCCGCCCTTGCTGAGATACCAAGTACCTTTGTAAACAGCGTGTTTGGGAAGTTACATGCAAACATACATGCGATGCCTTTATGAAATATGCAGCTGTGCAAATGATGTGCCATGTTAGATGTGGGCTGCATGCGTATTGGAAAGCCTCTTCCATGCTTCGGCTCGGTGCTGAGCATTTCTGACAGTTTGTTTGAGGTAAACAGTTCCAATCTGTCAGCATGATTCACTACCGGCACATCTGATAAGTACGACTCACTTGCAGCAGGTTTATATGTTGTTAAAGCACTTGCCTCCTTTGCAGTTACCAAATTACTGTGGGGCAAAGCAAACAAAAAGGAGATAACAAAGGGAAGGCTGGATTTGATCGCATTACAGAGGAGGCAGGATGATGAAGAGGTTGCTGTGACCAGCTCTGACACCTGGGAAGCAGCGAGTGCGGCTCAGCTGCATGAGGAGAAGTGTGATCCAGAAGCCCCACGCTGTGCACAGGCACCATAACAAGAGGCTGTCATCACATAGTGTCCCATGCTCCCTTTTATAAAGATTTCTCTGATTAAGTTTCTCTTTTGACAGCTTTTGAACAGTAACACCTTTCTCATTTTGCCTCTGAATTTCCTCTCTCAAAAGGTGCAAATTGTGGTTTTACTGTGGCCCATTAGAGGTGCAAATAAGCCTAATAGAGCCAAACTGGGACAGTCTTGAAGCAGTAAAATATTGGGGCTGAATCCTGGTGAAAGGGATATATGCATAGAGACAGACCTACTTGGGGGCTAAATGGTGGCAAAAGCATCTGTGAAGTTTCTGGGCAGGGGCAAGTTCTTCAGAAAGTTTGTAATGATTAGGATGGGGAGCACACTGATAATCTGAGGGTAATTAGGTTTGAGAGCTAAGGGCTAGCAAATACGGGCTGTGTCTTGCTTTGCTTGGCTAAGGCCAGGTAAACGTCTCATAGGGAAAAGATGAAATTCTAGTAACTTAATTCTGAACTTGCTTTGACTTCTCAGTCTTAGTATTACAGAAAGTCTGAGTCTAATTCAAACAGCTCTACTTGTACCTACTGTTATATGGAACAGAAAACCACTTCCTTGACCACAGCCTAGCACTGGTTGTTTATCGCAGACACATAAAACTGTCATTACAATATTGCAGCTTCTTTTTGGTGCTAAAGACAGAAAAGAGAAGCAGAACTACCTGGTTTTTTTTTCTTTCTTCTGTGTTTTCTTTAAAGGCTATTTTGTAAGCATGCTAAAAGATATTTATAAGCTTGTGAGTCTTTGTTTATAGATTTTCATATCTTCTGTTTTTTTTTTTATCAAAACTAAATCAACACTGATTAGAACCTGTGAACACAAGTAAGGACTCATCTATTCAGAGTTGCACTAATTTAGGGACCAGCAGGCCAATGTAACACATTCAGTTACATGATATCACACTATTTGCTCTTGCATTGAAACAAAAAAATCACCCTTCCTAATAAAACTCTTGATCTTTGGTGTCAAGAGAAAGGAGACTTTTCATAAACTCCCTCACATTCTCCTGGGCTTTTATTTATCTTAGGAAATACAGATTCCACTTATGTGAAGCACTGAATGTGAATCAATCCAAATTAAATGGAGATTAATTGCAAGAGAGAATTAATTATTTCTGAGTACAGCACTATCTTCCACAAAAATCTGAGAGAAAATATATATTTTTAAGCCTTTGGCTTCAGCTGGAAATAAAGCTTGCAGCCTTAGATGAGCATATTCTCCTTGACTTCTACAGCAAGTAGATTTGAGCCCATATTTTTAGGAGATCTGAGCAGGCCATAGCAGCACTGTCCTTCACTTTGCATACGGGCTGCGAGTTAACCCAGCTTCAGCGATGAGTTCTTCGCCAACACGACATAGTTAGTGCCCACAGGAGGGAGTGCAGGCCGCTACGGGGACAGCGAGTGGCGGGAGAGCAAAGAATGATGGATCGGCGAGCTCGGAAAGGCTGGGGATCCTTTGAATTTAATGCCAAAGTTATTACTTATTAGTTACAGGAACTGCGAGCATTCCAGCCAAAAGCTGAGGATCCCCGGTTCGCTGGTAGCGGGGGGCTGATGGATGCGTCCTCGGTGCCGGGGCTGCGACCGGCTTCCTGCTGTTCCCTGCTGTTCCCTGAACAGCAAGGGAATCTTTCATTCCCACCTTTCACCCTGAGCTCACAGGACACTGAGAGCATGTCTTGCATTGAAATTTTAGCAGATCAAAGCCAAGATAAGGATGCCCAAGATAAGGACTGTTGCTGCAGAAAAGATTCTGTTTTTCCACAGGATGCAACATTAGCCTATAAATCTCTGCTCTCTTCCCAGAGATGTTTCCCATATGTATGTGAAGACATTTTAATTTCCATATGTCCTGAGATAATTCCTTGGCCTCTGATCCTGCAGCAATTCAGGGTATCAGATACAACATGGCCAAATGTTAGAAGCAATGTATATGGATTTCTATCTCATGAAATTCTTCAAGGGATCTTTTATCTAACAATTGAAATGCTTTGCTCCTTTGCTCCTAATGCACTTTAGTGTTCTTACTTCTTTTTGGATTAAAGTCTTTTGTACATTACTCAAGGAAACATTTCAAAGCACATGAGTGAAGCTTTATGAAATCTGTGTTTTCAAAAGTACTTTGACCTGTGGATTTCTGGATTTTTCTGTAGAAAATTCATCAGCTTAAGCACTTTTGTAGAGAACTGTGTCTTGGATGATGAAATATGAATACTGACATTATAATCTTAAGGAAAGATGAAATTCACAAATCACCGAAGGAAAGCAGTACATCTCAAATTCTGAATAAAACAGCTAACTCACTATGTGTGATTCATAGATCAAATATGAATTAATTATTTTGAACAAAAATTCAATTCAATTCCTCATGAAAAACCTGCAAACCTAAAAAGAGGTGCAGTGTAGTTCATAACATGAAAAAGCCATTCTCTTATTTTAAAAAAGATGTTCTGCTTTGATTTCAGATTCATTAGCAAGTCTGAGTTATGCTTTTTGGGACTATGTTTCCGGAAAGGAGATTTATATTTGGCTAGGCAGTGTAACAGCAGGTACCAGAAAAAAAAACCCCACAAATGTTGCCAAACCAGCTTGGAAGCGTGTGCAGTGAAATCAGAGATGGGAGCGAGGTCAAACCACCCAAGGATACAGGCCACGATCATGAAGTGGGAGCTTTGCACGCTGAGAGAGAAGGCGAGTGGAGAGGGGAACTAGGGGAAGGCGGCATCTCGACGGAGGGCAGCGAGTGGTGTGCGGGAAGCGCCCTGCTGCGCAGCGGTAGGAGCCCCATGGCCGGCATGGGATGTGAAGGGATGAAGCTGGATTTGAAAGCAAACTCGAAGACTGGGATTTAGGATTAGACACTTACACAGCACAGGTGTTTTTCATCATTGAAATCTGGAGCAAACTTCAGCTCTTATTCTCACCAAAGCTTTTTTCAGGAGTATAAGAATCATGTCCACAAAGTGAGACATTAACAGCCATAAAGGAAGCAACATGAAACTTAATTATTAACTGGATATAATTCATACATATGAACTAAATGGTGATAAAATTCTTCACTAGCCAAAGAATGACCTTCTTGCCAATCTGCGCTCTTTTAGAAGCAATCAGAGCATGTCCAAATGCTTCTTGGAAGCTTTGCCTGCCTCATATGCTACTTTATTGTCGAAAGTTCCATTGTCCTTCTATTTAACCAGTCTTTGCGAAATGAGAGCTGTAGCTCCAAAGATATAATTTCATTTTTCAGTCCCTGATCAATTCATTCCTTTATTTTCTGCACTTCAACTTGAGAGGTCTTTAAATTCTATGTATTTTTTAGAGGAGGGGTGCTGCAGGTGTATTGGCCCCTATGCAGCTTTCTCTGCAGACACAGAGAAGCCTCAGGGGTGGAAATGGCAGAGACTTCTCCCGCACAGAGAAGCATCTGGTTTCTTCCCAGATTCCTGAGGCGATTCTCTTGGTGGCTCTGGAGGTGCCCTTGGGTCTGCTGTGTGATTAAGCTGCAGATGGTTATCTAGGTTTCTTTAGCCTCCTGGTTACAATTTCCTTTCATGTATTACAGCTTCTGAAGAATTCAAATGCTTGGGAGAATAGCATGCAGCTCAGTTTTCTTTCAGGATGCATACTCCCAAAATACAGCGAGTCTAAAAGCCACCTCAAGTCCTCCTTATCAGGCTTCCAGGAGTGGGCCCACTGAGGCCTGTGTCTGCACGGCCGCACTGGGCACACAGAAGCGCTGACCCAACAGCAGAGGCTAAGCTGTGTTCACGTTACACTGACTCGTGTTTCACACCAGGTATACGATCAGCCCTGTGCAAAGGGCAGTTTCCAGGAGTTAGTGTGCTTTGAGAAGGAACTGCAACATCCTGCTGGAAGCATCACAGGCTCCTGTGTGCGACCTACTTTGTCATGCTTTGAGGGGAAAAAATAAAAACAAAAAGCAAGGCCAGGGTGAGATCAGGAGCAGGGTGAGATCAGGAGCACACTAGTTAATGCTACATATGCTACATTCACTTGTGGCTCACAAGTAGTAACTACCTCTGCCAATCCAGAATCTTAGTCTTCACCATCACTGCAAAAGACTGAGGAAAAGAGTTCAGCTTCATAAAGCATAGTTGAACTTTTTCTAAACTTCAGAAAATATTTGCATTAGTGTTTTGTCATATTTCAAGTTGCAACACTAGGGTGGCTGTTTACTAAAAATCTCAGCACATTCATCCTACCATTGTGCACTCCGCTGATAAATATTCAGGGCAATGCTATCTTTTCAATCTATGCAGGCATTCAAACTTTGTGTAATACTTGGTAGAAATAACTGGGCTGAATGAAGATTATTTTTTTCCTGGAAGGAAAAAAATCCGCAGTTCTCCCAGCAGCTGCTGTAATCTTGGTAGTAAAAGCAGGAGAGTTTGTGCAGATGCTCCAGTCTGGGGAGCTGTAGAGGCAGGCGCAGCAAAGGAAATACCAATACACAGCTTACATATTTTCTCCTTGCTAATCACAGCTGCAGTAGCACCTAATTTCCCCCCTTTCCATCACCCTCTTCTTTCACTACAGTTTCCTGTAATGAATCAGCCTCAGCCAGCTCCTCCCTTCCATTAGCTGGCAACACTAATACAGAAGCCCTAACACCCATTCCCATTATTCCATAAAGCGAATTTTGCTGATCAGTCTTTTTCTCCTCTGAATTGCACACTGGCAGTTCCAGTAGCTTCCATCCCGCATTCATACCACAGCCAGAGACCTAGATTTGGGGGGCATTGGTGAGGCTTTGGTTTGCCATAGCAAGCAGAGCAAATGAAGCTTGTGCTTGCACAGATACACAGACATCTACTTCAAATTTCATATATGACATTTGTCTTATGTGTCTGCGGTAAAATATTAATATAAAGAACCTCCCAATCATGATATGTGTTGGTTTGGAAGTTGGTGTATGAAAGACTACCAATTACTTTAACACAGGATAGTATTATCTTCCTGTGAGCAGGTAAGGGAGAATTAAATGATCACCAAAATAAAATTCTGCATTGGAGCTAGACTCAATTACTTCTTCTCTCACCTACAGTAACTGATAACTCATAAAAATTATTTATTGTCAGACATACTCTATACAGATACTGCATCTCATAATTTATCACTTGAAAATACCTCAGAAAAAGTGTATTCCAAGAGAAGAAACTTGAAGGTGATGAACTAGGTTGACTGAACCCCAGGAGAGAGAGGAAATGTTAAAACAAGAAGCATATGGAAGAATTCACAACATGAGAACAGTAGGAGAGTAGGAAGTGGGGTAGGAAGAGCAGAAGGAGGAAGATTAGGAGGAGGGCGGACAGATGATCCTTGCTAGTGGGTAGAAATGATTGCCACGCTCTCATCTGCGCCCAACTTCCCACTTCACTCCTGTGATGACTTCTCACGCTCTCTTTGTTTCAGTCACACAGTTTTTAACTAGCAACAGTGTTTAATTCACTGATGGGAAAGCATTAAAGAAAAAACAGCTCCATTTTCTTTTTTGGGGTGACTTTTCAAAACAGATTATGCAAGTTTTAACACCATGCCTACCACCACCGAAAAAGGCAGAGTTAAGTAGTGTACTAACTAAAATGACTAATATCTGCCACATGCTGTTCATTTTTCATCCTCTCCCTAATGGAACAAATGAGTGCTTGGGAATTTTTTCTTTTTTCTTTCAATAAAATATATCTTTCCTCCTATGTCTGTACTGCGGGAGACAGGTCACAGAGCTGCACTTTTCATTTGGGAGGATGTCTGTAGAGACTGCTCCGCATGCTGGGATTTGTGCTCTAATCTGGGATTACTCCAGAGAAACTGTGTCTTCTGCGTAGGTGAACTCTTGCCCTGCGGTGGGGATTTCTGGCGTCAGCCCCAAACCTCTTCTGCGGGCTTTCCAGGGAGCAAGGCAGAGAGAGCAGCCTCCACTCCCCCTTAGCAAAGCTTCCTAGAGACAGGCAGGTTCAAATATCCTACGCTGTTCTCCCATGCACCCATCGGCAGGCGGAGGCAGCCATCTGCCAGGGGGGACACCTTCTCCTCACAAGCCACAGACTGCAGCAAGTTGTACTTCAGTGACTGGTACAATGCTCAATTTAACCACTTGCTCATACTTGTACTCTCCAAAGACGGAGGCGGTACCACATCTGCGGTCTCCATCACAGATCAGCAGCAGAGCCTCTTTTTCATAGCTTCCTTTTCAACCAGCCACCTTTTGTTCATCATCTGTACAGGCCCTGAGATTGTGTGGGACTGTTGTTATATGAGTATCTGATACCTTAGGGTGTGTTTAAAGCAATATTCTCAGTGCTAATTTTCCTGTCATCTCACAAACTTTCTTAGCAGTTGCTTGAAGATGTTTGTTTGGATGGGAGAGGACCCTGGTCATTGCAAAAACTTTGTAAAAATACTCTCATGGCAGGTGAGCATTATTTAAGAAAGAAACACTTAAATCACATTTATTAAAACATAATTCTCATTTTCCTTCTAATTTTAGGATTAATTGTGTTAATGGCTTTGGAAATAGAGTTTTGCAGGAAAGTTAAAAAATTCCAGGATGTCTCTATATCACTGAAAATTTTCTGTTGGCTTCATGGCAAAAATAATTTCATTCTTGAACACTCCTGTGGCTCAGAACCCTTTCAGATACGGGATCTCTGTATCTCAAGGCACATCATGTAGTAATGTGCACCAGTAACTTAGAAGAGCTCTATGGGTTGGAAAGCAGCCTTCCTTTGAGCATCTCCACTGGATAAACATATTGCCCATATTCTTCCTTATAAGAATGCATGAAGCCCTTCTATTCACCATCTCGTAATTAGCTGGCAAGAAGATTTCCTGTAATATAAGTAATGCTCAGGTATTTTTCTTGTAAGTTATTGTATTGCCCAGTGCTATATGTACAGGAGAGAGCATAGACCATATCTGACCTGCAGCATCATTGCATGAAATGGCCTCTAGAAATAAGTACTCCTCACAAGAGGATTAGCCACCGTGTCTGTTCTTCAGCTGCTCAGATATACACACATCTCTTGGCTGGTCAATAATTAAAGAACAGTTTTACCAGAAAAAAAAATATCTTTGGAAGAGACCCCATTAAAAAGGCAATTTAACTGATCAGAAAAATTCTTATTTTTTCCTTCTGCTCTTTTTAAATGTTTTTCTTAAAGAAAAGTGCCTATAATAGATATGCTAATATAATGCAATGTAATGGAATAACAAGCCTTAAATAACGGTTTCAGGCTTGTAGCCAAAATCTAAAGCCAGAGACTATATCTATTTTTATTTCAGGAATGACTAACAGCTCAGTTCATGTCTTTCCCAGCTGTAGTTGTGCAGCTGAATGGGAAAAAAACAGATGTTCACTATATGAAAACTTCCTCTGATAGTTCATGAACTCACAAATGTGAATGGAGGAGAGGAACCTGGTTGTGTCCCAGGCGGACGCGACGGCGCCCAGTGCCGCTTGCGGAGCAGCCCCAGTGCCCCCACGGCACTTCCCAGCACACGGGGCGCTTCCCAGCACACGCGCAGCTCCCAGCACCATGCAGCGCCATTGCCACCGAAGCTGCTAGCATTTTGGTTTACAAAAATGCCCATGTACATGCCAGTTCCTCTCACACAGATCACTATAAAGTCTGGAACAACATTTTTTTTTTTTTTTAATTAGATTTTTCCAGTTATTGTTATTAGCCACTTCCCTTCCAAATATTCAGTTTTAAGATGTTTTGGATGATATGGACACTTGTATATAAGAGCTCTAGTGAAGTCTGCTTGCACAGAAACCTGCCCTGCTGTGAACCTGAGAGCACACAGGGTGTCGGCCACTGCCGTGGACAGCAGCTCTGGCATTCAGGCCACTGGCGCCCAGGGGAGCCCCAGACATCTGATTCCTGGTGGTTTCCAGCGCCCCTGGTCTTTGACAGTCTAAACCCTAATCACTGAGTGGCCTAGTGCACACGGGCTGAGCAGACGCAGGCTCTCATTGCTCTCGTCAGCTAGGCAATGTTTGTAGGACCCTGAGCACTGCCGGACCAAACCAGCCTCCAGGACATGCAGATACTCTCCTGTCAGACCGCCCAGAGGTTTCATACTGGTTCATTCAGACAGTGGACCCTGAGCCAGAGCATCCCATAGTGAAGTCATTCTTTACATTTTCTGCAGTTATTGCCTTGTTTTTCTTTTCTTTAACACATTTGCCTTGGTTTCAGGCTCAAGCTTTATTTTTTACCTGCTTCCCTGTTTCTACAGCTCAGTTGATGATTCTCCCCCTATTCTGTTCCAGCTTCCTCTTCCCTGCAAGCAGTGCGGAAAGCTACAGTGATGTGATACAAGTAACTGCACATCCAAGAATCCCCTTGGCTGGAGAGAGAGGGAAATACAGGAAAGAGTCCAACTCCTACTAGGTCAAAGAGGAATTCAAAATCTTTTGGTATTTCTTCTGAGTTCAGTTTCTCAGCAGAGTTGAGTGAATCTTCTTGACTTTATTTGGGCTGTCATCCTTTTCTCAGTTTTGTTCTATGTGGTTTGGATATCTTATTTTTGGCAGAACTTATCTCAAATTATCCCTGACCCAAAATGTTTGTAGATGGTGGCAGAGGCTCATGTGGTGAAGGCATGAACTAGGGTCTATGCAGTTCTCCACAGTTGCAACAGTTTCTTCTCATCTGTCTAGTGCTCTTAGTCATGGGAAAAGCAGGGGTGAATCACTCAGAAAATATCCCACCTACGGGATTTTTTTCAGTCAAACATATGAAGTTTCCTGCTCTGTTATCCGCACCATCTGCCCGTCCTCATCCTTCAGCATTGCCAACTGCTTAATGCTGTCTCTCTAACACAGAACATGCTTGCTACAAAAACTAGTATTTTTATAACTTTGCATTGCATAACAGGGAAAAGGATCAACATGTTAATGTCTGGTGTTGTGAAGAATCTGCTAAGCTGAGGAACAAACTTCTGGGAAGTATTAATGATCTGACTGCACCCAATAAGTCATCTACAATTCTGGATACATTTTCCTGCTTGCAAACGAGATAAAAGTGCTACTGACAGCAATTGTCATTACGCAGTGGCATCACCTGGTAAGCCAGATTTAAACTGGTGTAAAACTAGAACAAACAAGAAAATAAATGGGTAAAATCAGAAAAAGGTTTTCAACACAAACTAACATCTGTTACTGTTAATAATGCTAAAGAAAAGTGAGAAAGGTTTTGAAAGTATATTTTACATATGCACAAAGCACTAAGATAGACTGTGATTAGCAACAGCATGATTTGGGGTTACATAATTGCCTGTGCTGGTCTCTGTACTTGTGGTCTGTTGTATCCCAAATAGTGATCTCCAAAATTTTTCTAATCAGGTAATTGCTATTTTATTATGTTGAAAATGTAGCCTTAAAAGGACTGTAATTACATCATTACTATCCATAGTGGGCTATAAAAGAGCTATTATGGAGTGAACAGTCAATGTTTCCACCAAAACATCTATGGACTCTCCCTTATTTAGAGGGAAGAAGAGAACAAAACAGAGGTTTTAATGTTTGTTTGTCCTCTGGCAGCCTGAAGAAGATCTAAGTGGGTGTCAGTTTAAAAGAACCCCAGGAGTTAGGACACTGGCTCCGCTGGCTCCGCTTCATGGAAGTCTTTTAATCCCTCCTGTGATTTTTCTGCTTTGTCTGTGGGAACTGGAAGCAAGGTCCTGTTCTCCACCCACATGATAATAGCAATTTCCAGAATAAGAAATACTGCAAGAAAGCCTAAACTAAACCAAAACTCTCCACAAAACCCTACTAAACCACACATTAATTAAACCCTCCAAATTATGAAGTCTAGATTCTGTCTACTTAAAAAACATTCACTGTTTATTCGCACAGTTAATGCCCCTTCATCTATTTGTTATATTGAAAGTTTCAAGGTTAGAACTTTTAATACAAATGAAAACAACTTTGCTAAAGTTTGGCTAGGAGAGTAATGATTAACTGGATACAGCTACGCGCCTTTACCTCATTTTTTTACTGCAAACAGTCTCCAGTAAAGAACAAAAATCCCACACTGACCGACTTAGCGGTAGTGGATTATAAGATAGGTGATAGCACATGATTTTTTAACATGATTAAAACCTTTAAAAGAGAATATTTATTATTTTCTATTTGATCATCTTAGAAACGAGTTATATCTTTATTCTAATGAGAATATCTGTGAAGTTGAATTATCTATTTCTGAAGATATTTTACCATCACTTCTTTCTGATTTTTGGCTAGAAATGAATTTTTTGGTAGAATATGCGAGCATATATATGTGAGCATATATGTAGAATATGTAACCATACTGTGCTTCCTGCATATAGTGATCCTGCAAAAAAAGCTGGCCTTTTGTGAAATTTTAGAGCATTTTATCACATCACAAGGTAAGGATTGCCATGGATTTGATCCCAAACCGCTGTGATCAGATGCCAGTAGCTTTCAAAACTGAGGATTTATGCAGCGTGAAAATATGATAAGAGAATCTAGAAAACTAGTAAGCTGAAAAACATTAGAAGTAACTGGACCAAGACTAATCTTAAAAGTCTTCCAGCAACATTACTTAACGTAGGCGGGGGAAGCCATTAACAATGATCCAGGAAAGGAGGGAGAGATTAACAAAATAGTTCTGATTTGTATTAGGAAATAAGCAGATACAACCCTTTTATGGCTAAGAGCAAAAGGGAGATCTTAGCCACAAGCCCCTGGAAGCCATCAGGTCTGAACAACCCGCGGCACAGAGGCTGTACCCGAGCGGGAGCTGCGGGGCCCTCTTGCCTTAGCGATGAGAGCGGCCAGTGGCTGCGCAGCCCTGCGCGGCTCGTGTCCTGGTGACTGCAGAGCCCTGCACAGCTCGTGCCCCGGTGACTGCAGAGCCCTGCACAGCTCGTGTCCCGGTGATTGCAGAGCCCTGCACGGCTCGTGTCCTGGTGACTGCAGAGCCCTGCACGGCTCGTGTCCCGGTGACTGCAGAGCCCTGCATGGCTCGTGCCCTGGTGATTGCAGAGCCCTGCGCGGCTCGTGTCCCGGTGATTGCAGAGCCCTGCACAGCTCGTGTCCCGGTGATTGCAGAGCCCTGCGCGGCTCGTGCCCCAGTGGCTGCACAGCCCGGCATGGCTCGTGCCCCGGGCTCCTCTCGGCCCGCCGCACACTCTGCTCCTCGGCCTCGCGAGCGCAGGGACGCGCCAGGCCAGGGCTGCGGCCGCAGGGGCACAGGGCACTGCCTGAGCTCCGTGTCCCACACCGCTCACATATGCTGGTTCCCAGCATCTCTCAGGCAGCATTGCAACAGAGGCATCTGAACAGAACCGCACAGAAAAGGATCCCAGCACAGGGCCCTTATCAGAGGCCGTGTCCTTCGGCATCGCCTCCCCTCAGCGGGAGCTTGACACTGCAGCCAGGTGGACAGCGGGTGGCACTGAGTGGCACAGCCTGCAGGCTGCCCGCCGGCTTCTCAGCCTTCTCCTTTTTGCTCACTGCATTTAACCAAAGCCTATTTCTTACACCCAGTCAAACCAAGCTTTCCTGACGCTGAATAACCCCAGTAAGCGGAGGCAGACACATCACTTATTTATTCTCTTACTGGAAGGTGCTGTGTGGGGCACTTTCTCTCACTGCTCCCCTGCCAGGTATCCTTTGCAGATAGCTTCACGTCACCATTCACCCCTCAGTGACATGAGCCCACTCATTTCATAACACTTGTAAGAGCAAAATGTTAGACTCAGAGACTTCAAAGCAACTGAGGAGCCTGTCTCAGCCCTCTGCAAGATTGCTCCACTATCTGCTCCCATATTGCTCCACTACTCCGAAAAAACTGTCTAAGATGATACAGGCAGCAAGAAAAACTTGTCTCATTCAGCAGCTAATTAATAAAAATGAATATATAAAATCTATAACTCAAGCCTGTAAGTACAACTCTATGGTCTAAAAGAATAGCCTGCTTTCAGTTTCCAGTCAACTTAAAAAGGCAGTTGGCAAAAGCAGCTACATAAATGTAATAAACTGGTCAGATATTTGGTGCAGTGTTCTCATTGGCAGCTATTTGTTTAGATTTGCCTTAGAAACAATCTAATATCTGCATTATTAATGGAGTATATAGCATCACAGATGGGTAGAGCTGAAGCAAAATATATTGAAATACAGCTCAGGGCAGAAGAGGTCTATGAACAGTGAACGCAAAGCACATGCGCTGGCAAAGGGACTTTCAACAAGAATGAGGAAATGAGGATCAGGGCAGAGCAGTGAAAAATTCCCAGAGCAACAGTCTAACTGAAAAAAAAGACAAAAAGAGAAAGAACAAGAAAGAAAGAAAGAAAAAAAGAAAAAAAAGGTAACTGTATCTGGCATTGACAAGGTTGATACTGAAATAATTCCTTCCATTCCAGTATGCACATTTTCAAAGCATACTGAAAGTGCAGAAAGAGCCACACAAGTGGATGCTAGAAACAAATGCTTTGCAGTGACAGCAACAGAGGCGGAAACCAGTGTGTTCACTGACACAGGTGGTTTGCCTACCGTGCACAATTAGAGGCCTCATAAAAAGAAGAATTACAAATTCTTTAACCTAGCGGAAAAACTCATAACAAGAACCAGTGCACGAAAGCTGAAGCCAGGCAAATTGAAGTGAGGCATGTTAGATTAAACTTAGATGCCCATTAGATGTTATTAGTAGTTAGGGTGAACTGCTAGAATAAATTACTTTAGGAAGTCATGTACTTAGAGCCACATATTCTGTCAAACAAAGGATGCTTTTCAGTAAGACAGGCTTAAATCAAATGAAAGTTGCATAATAGTAAATTCCAAAGCACTGGGTTAACAGGTATTTAGGAGGCAACAAGGCAGCAATATCTGACAATCTTTCCTGCTTTAAACTTTATAAATATAAAGATGAAGTTGAACAGAGGATGACTTTTTCAAGAAGTTTTCAGGACAAAGTACTCAGGTCTTCCTGTACATTTTCCCTGTACATGTACATGTACATTTTCCCTGTGGAAAATGATGCTACCAAGTAAAAATTCCTCAAGGGTACTGGGGAAATTGTCACTAGAGGACTCCTAATCACGTAAGAGATAGTCTAGTTTTTAAAAAGGGAAGGATGTGAGGATGCCGTGTCCTTTCCCGGGAGGCCCTGCAAATACCTTGTTCAGGATGGGAAAATTTAAAATGCCATTTGCATGACTGATGCCGAACCTTCTGTCTTGAAGACTAGTAATGAATTACTGCCTCACAGGCACTTTGTGCTAAAGAAACATTTTACATTTGACTGGAATAATTGAACATTTAACTTCAAAGATGCACCCTGCCTTGAGCATTAATTCGCCAGGCCTACTCTGGAGCTATAGAAATATTTAATGGATTGGCTCAGGATAGAGCCCTTACATACTGCAAAGCTTTCCATCCTTTCCAAAGTCCCTGTGTCAGATATTGAATCAAGATTTCACATAGTTTAGGAAAACTCACATCCTTCACAATGAGTGTTTAGCCTGCTGGAGCTAGACTTCTGAGTAATATTATAGAACAAGAAGCTGTTATATAGCACCATGGCCAGCTTGCCCTATTGCTTTTAAATTGATTTTATATGCACAAGTAGCTATTGAACTAGGATATATTTCACATACAGAGAGATATTTAATCTCTTCTAAATTAAAAGAAGGCTGTGAAGTTGCTTTTATTTTTGAAGCACTGTGGCAATGCTTGCTTGCAAAGACGTAAGGGCCGCGGCAGCCCAAGCACGGCCAGCGCCCGAGTGCTTTCCCGCCCGCGGCCCACTCCTGCCGCCGGGCACTCAGCCGGCATGAAGAGCCTCACTGCCCCCGGGGCCTGCTGAGAAAGGCGCTAACACACCCTCGAATTTAATCACAAGTTTCAGATGTTTGTCATTCAAAATCAGTGTAAGATATTTTACTGTTTTCCACTTTTTTAATGGCAGTGGTCGGAAAGAGATGAAAAATGTGTGGGGCAGGTTAAATGAAGCAAACTGAGAAACGTTATAAAGTTCCATGGCATCTGGAGACAATCTGCGTGCAATTCCTGGCAGCTTTCCTGTTCATGAGGTTAAAGTAGCCATTCCTTTATTTAGCAGGAAATATCTCACAAAGACAAAGCCTTTACGAATAAAACTCATCCTCTCAAGCAATGCACAAGTCTTGAGTTTAGACATTTCACTTGATCATGGCACAAACTTGATTCCATACAATATGTTTGGCAACTGAAATAATTTGCCTGAATAAACTATATACACAGAACTGTATATCACTGAAAATCAGTAGGAAGTAGTTGTTTATTCTTGATATATACTAAAGAACGTTCTTCTTGGAATTTGATAACTTTTAACTTCAATTATTCTGATAACAGAATAATTAGAATAATTCTTTCAATTATTCTGATAACAGGGGAGTGGTAGCTAACTATAAATCAGACGTCATCTCTTCTGTAAGGTCATTTTTGTGTATACGACACTTATTTACAATACTATTGTTTCAAAACTATTTAATTAGTTCAATCAATGTGTTCTCCTATTGCATTTGTGTTTAGTAACACAAATAATCAATTATTATTAATAAAGCCAATCTCATTTTTTTTTAATCCTTCCCAACCAAGGTTCAGAGGGACGAAGGATCTATCTGCAATTTAAATCTGATATTTCTGATTATTTCTATGCAGCTCATTCATAACATAACTTGGAATTATGCTTGAGATAGCATAATTAGTGAAAAAATTAGTGGGCTAAATATCTCTGAAAATATATGTTAAGAAGGAAAACTAGTGCTATAAACATTATTGAAGCAAAATGCTCTTGGAAAATCTTTCTAATAAATCAGTAAATGAGGCGGTTATTTCATTTCTATGATCTAATGTGTTCAGCTAATTTTAATTAAAAATGTATCTAATCATGTAAACATTATCATGAGAAAAACATTTTCTACTTATGAGTTTTGAAGCATAAGCAAACAGATCTGGGACTTTGCCTAATAGATAATAGAGAAAATACCCAATTTTGTCAACAACAAAAATGCCCACAGCAAGAACTCAGGAGAAGGATGAGGTCTTGTGACTATTTGAAGAGTTTATAGAGCCATGGAGGCTCCATTTAGCTACCACCAGCAGGCCTCTAAGGCAAATGATTTCAGAGACCACTAGACATGCTAAAATTGAGAGAGAGCAATTTTCTGTGTTTTCAGCACTTTCTCTCAAAGAGCCTGTAACACAAAGTGAAATATCTCCTAGCATCTAGTAGAGAGCATTTGTGGAGAGGTCAGCAGTGAAGTCAGTATGTGCACTGCATGATGCAAAGTCAGAAATAGCACTGATGTCCCACGAGGCCAGTGACTAACATTGTTGTTTTAGCTAACGCAGCTGGCCTGGACTGAGATGTGTTAAACAGTAAGAGCCTTTTTCTTTTTATTTTTCAGGAATATTTTGTACAGACTACTAAAAATATGATTATTCCATTAGTTTATCAGCTATATTCACTGTCAGGCAGGCTCCCCAGTAAAGAAAGAGCCTTGTTCAGTGTGCTGATAGGCAGCAAGGTCTCAGCAATGTGGTAAGGCTTAAGGCACGCCACTTTATCTAACAGCAGCTAAAGCATCTTGTTACTGCTCTGCTTTGGAATGTCACAAGGGGAACCCTTGTTTAGAGAAGAGCATCACAAGGGCCAGGCACACGCTTTATTCATCGGCATCAAAGTAAAGCTGCATTTGATTTAGACACTGCTTTGGTTTCCTAGAAGAGCTGCCTCTCTGTTTCTGTGGGATGCAACGCTTTCTCCTCGGCATCACAGAGAGCACAAACAGAACTAATACGCTATAGCCATAGTTTGACATACATGTTATTTTTCTATATAAAATTTTAACTCCCTTGCCAATCCTGAGGAGTCCTTTTACTGAGTGATGACAGTTTTCATCTGTGGGCTTATCTGCAACAGGAGTGGTGGGGATGCTCTGCTGGAATACCTGCTGTAGCACCAGGGAGGGAGGCAACATGTCCCTGGGGACAGAAGTGCTCCGTGCCCGCGGGCACAAGGCCTTGGCCTGGGGTCTCCCCACCAGCACTCACACACCACACAGTCCTCGGCACTCAGATCTCCCTGGTTCAAATGCCCAGGCCTCAAAATTAGCATCATTTGTCCTAGAAGCACCAAGTTAATCCCTGTGAGCTGCATGAACAAAGTCTGTACTTTGATTTGCAGTTTATTTCTTCTGGATCATGATCCTTTCACCCTAGTACCTAGACATCCTAGTATCTAGAGTCATTGGTTTGCAGTGAGAAGGCACAAGAACCAGGACACACTGGTGATTTCCAGGAGCTTTCAGCCCTTGGAGTTTCATTTCATCCGGGAGCTAAAAGAGGCCAGTGAATCCCACACAGATCACTGATCCCATGATCTGATCTACGTGTACATTACATATCCTTTAAACCAAGGAATCACAACCGCACAAACAGGGAACTTAGGAATCACACATCTTATCAAGTTACTCCCAATGTTTTCCATGTAGATTTGGTGCCAAAGTAAGGAATGATGCCAAATCTAATCGGCTTCAACTTAATGACAAAGCAAAAGCAGAAATATGGGCAGCACTGGATTCCTTTTGAGTGTACATATAGTTACAACTACAGTATTTATCAGTCTATATTTGTATAGTTATATTTACAACTACTACGTACTAAATATATAGGCAACTATTTTTAGCCATTTGCTCGATCTAAATAATAGAAAACTGCATGTATTGCTAACTGACTGTGAACCAATGAGGAGAAAGAGAACATAGGTTTTATTTTTGTGTCCTATTACAGGTTCTCTCCTTGAAGATAGCTTGCAAGTGTCCAAATACGTATATTTTCATTTGGTACTCATGCCTGCAGTGCTTTCAGGTGATAATGTACAGTTTTTCTTGACACTTTTACATGAGCAAATTGCCATATTTAGTAGTTTTATTCTCTCAGATCCTTTCTCAAATCACAGGAATTATTTCTTGCTGTGCTAAGGCAGCAGGACTTTCTGTCTTAATTTTTATGAAGATAACTTGATAACTGACCAATATCTTCTTGCATCATCCAATAATTTAGTTTAATGCAGTCCCTATTCAGGCTGTTTGTTGTATATAAATACCAAAAAAAATGTGATCAGACAAGTGTCAATAAGAAATTCTGGTCAGATGGGAGTGATTTGCACGAATATCTTGCACAAACAAGTGAGGCTGTTTCATACTTCAAGATTATTATTATTGGATTCACGTCACCCTATCTAATCTGCAGCTCCAGCCTCGAGGAAGAGGGTGAAGAGCCTTTTAAAGGCCGGGGCTGTCCCGAGCAGAGCCCCTGTCGTGCGAAGCGCGCTCCAGGCTGGCATTCTGCCCCGGAGCAGCAGGCTCTGTAAGGGATACGGCCACCACAGAGGTTGTTTCCCTATATATTGTCAGCTGTTAGGAAGGATTAACATTCTTAATGGCAGCATTTGCACCATTTTTTTCAATACTCGGCCATGGATGTCAAGCCATTTCCTGGAGGGTTTACAGGCAGACTGCTCTAACCATCATCTTGTAAAGTTTTCTCCCAGGAAAGAGGAGGACGCTATCTCCCAGGAAAGAGGAGGACGCTACTCTTCTGTGACTCGGATGTTCGCTTTGTGATGGGACCTTTAGAAATTCAAAGAGAATCAGCAAAGAGGAAGAAGGCTGCACTTCAGAGGGCCAGAGAATACCAAAACAAAATGAAACCTTTCTCATTATTTAAGTCTTCGGGAACCTGATTAAAGGCTTTGGGATTGGATGCCCGAAACATAATATTTTGTTTTTATAATAAAAGAGGGACAGAGAAAGCAGAACTATGGTAATGCAACATGAAGAAATGGATGGGTAATAAAATGGAAGGGTAATAAAAAAGAGCTAATTTGAGAACCAAAGGCATCTCCCCGAAATGCCATGGGCACTGCTTTCACACTGCACACACACAGGCCATGGAGATTGCTTTCCTGAGTCCTAATTAAACAGCACTTCCCCAAAGAAGTTTTGATTCCCCCATTACTGCTTCACAGGCTGCTGCTCACCTAGCTGCCGTGCTTAAGGAGCAAGAGAGGCTGGGAAAGAGGCTCATGTCTTCACCTCCTGTGGGTGGTTTGGGATTGTGCCATGCTTGCTGTGGCTATGTTTTGATCAGGAGACATTAATTTCAGCATAAAAGACCTAGAGACTGCAAGAGTTGAAAATTTTAGGCTCCTGATGAAAAGTTTTTATTAGCTTTCCGTAAAGCAAGGAGTTTATGTTCGGGGATTAAGTAAATTTTTCTTAGAGAAAAAGAAGTATGTGTTATGGGAATCATGAGAGCATTTCCACTTCTTGCTTTATACATTTTGGCTCAGATCTTCTCTGAAAGATCAAGGAGTCCCCGCAGGTAAGAACAAGTGTGTCTAGAGATGAAAAGTCCTTTTTCCTTTCCTCACTGTGTGCTCCACCTTCAAGTGCTTTCGCCTACTCTCTGCTTTTCATTCCCACATTCAGATATGGGAAGAAACTGAAGCTACTTCCTTTTGCTGGTCTGCAAGGACATCAAGCTGTTTCTCAAAACAGAATAGCCTGAGCTTTTCCAGCAAACATTTTCCTTCTTTGCATGGAACTTCCTGCTGCATCAGAATGACTTCATAAGCAAAGAGCAAAGCAGCTCACACGGGGTGCACTGCAGTTTGCAGAGCTGAGCTGATTCTGTTGGCGTTTTCCTTCCTTGGGGAGATGCCTGACCTGTCAAGGAGGAGTGCGAACTAACAACAGTCCTATCTGCATTAGGTAAACAGTGAGTTATTTATGGATATTAGAGTAACATTTTTCAGAGCTCCCCACTTCCCAGCCTTTCAAATTAGTTCAAGCACAGTAAGTGTGTAAGGATTAGGCTGCATTTGCAACCTCTCTACTCCCATCCACTCACAGTGCAGGCATCTGCACACACGGCTCTAGCAATGAGGTGCTGTAACCTGCTGACACTGTTGGCAGCAGGTATTTAGACAACACACAAACTGAAATCTGGCCCTGAATACTACGGTGATGCCCTGGACCTTTTGTTTACGTTTTTACTTTTGTTTTGTTTCTTGGTTGATTTTTTTTTCCTTTATTTTTTCCCCCACTTAAATAGTGCTGTGGAATCTCTCTGAACAGCAAATATTGAGAACCCCTATATTACTCCTAGTGACTCTAAGCTGTCAAAACGTTTGGTATAGAAACTCCTGCTGCTCAAGGCAAACCCTCTTCCGGCATTACAGAAAAAATGATGTGAACCAGCACGGAGCGTGAAGAAGTGGAGAGCAGCGCAGCCGCGGAGCGGGAAGGATCCCGGTTAGGGTCAGGCCGCACGGTCGAGCAGCAGCGCCTGCCTGAGCCCCGACACGGCTCCAGGGAGTGCGAAGCCGCAGGAACTTCCTGCGCTCAGCCTGCACGTTGGGGAGCGGCTGGCAAATCACGCTCCAGGCCTCTGGCACAGACCTCTAACACAGCACAGCACAGCACAGGCAGCCCATACAAGTATGTTGGCCCGTTTCTCGGAGCGTGCGTCACGAATCCCAAGGTGATGATAAGAAGCTAACAGAGGGTCACGCAGGATTTTATGCTGGAGCGATGAGGACCTCTTCCCTGGAGCAGGAGCGCCAACAGGCTGTAGCTGCTGGTGGCGAGCGAGGCGCCTGCCCCAGACCGTGCGGGACGGGAGGGCAAAGCCGAGGGGGGCTCGTTTGGTGCCCTGCTCCTGGGGGCCCGGCACCCACAGAGCACCCGCCGATGCCCCGAAGGAAGCGGCGCTTTCTAAGGGCTTGAAAAATGCTGATCTAGTGCAGCCCTGGCTGGCTGCCTCAGAATCCTCGTCCAGGACTTTGCTGTCTTCAGTCTAGTTAACATTTCCATTTGGGAATATTTGCATTAGTCAAGGAATGTGAGATCAATCAGTGTTTTTTAACATGTCAAATTCAGAGATAAGCAGCAGAGATTTGTGAGCTCTTTGTTAGAGATCACAAGAGCCAGAAGTAGAAGATTCTCCTTGTAAATGTTCTGCTGAAAAACTAATCTTTAAAATGTTTAAGATAAAAAACCCCTAATATTTAAAATGTCCA
>JAVCKT010000724.1:0-12120 GCA_032273925.1 Rhynchotus rufescens | reverse complement strand
TCTGTCATTCAAAGATGATGGTGCCAGCAGTATTCTCCAGCCTATTTGATGAGGGAGTTAAATCTGGACGTCTTGCTGGGAGGCCCTTAACATCCCGACCAGAGAACTCATGCTCAGCTATTCCTGCAAAACCTCATCTGTGCTCCTGGCTTTGGTACTGTCATTTGCTTTAGACTGTGCTTGCTGTTTAGCAAATGCAGGATAACACTAAAATGAATTTCAGTGCTGCATTTCTCACTTTACTTAAGCTACTTTGCTTTCTTTCTCCCTCACACTCAAAATACAATCTTAAAAACCTGGAAAAGTTTTAGGATGATATTCCAAAATACACAGTGTGCAGATTGTGGCCATTGCAGGGGCTCAACCAAAGGATTTGAGAATGCATGAGATTGGGCTCAATGGACTTCAGATTTTATGTGGCCCGTATCCTGTTCCCAGCTGGGTAAGAGGGGAAGAACCAAGATAAGCATTCTGTGTGCTGGAATATTTTCCTTGCTTTTAGCAGCCAGGGACTTCCTGAGTTATTTAGCTTACCAGTTGACCTTCAAGTGTGCTGTCTCTCCTCCTACTCTTCTCACCATTCAAAATCCTTAAAATTAGCCCTGTGTGACCCGTGACGCCTAGTAGGATCAGAGTCTGTGCTGTTGTAACAGTGGAATTGTTGCAGCAATCTTGAGTAGTCTTGAGCCTTTTTCACAAAGATGCACCTTTTTCCAAAGAGGCTGAAGCTCTTAGGTTCTTGTGCACCTTCCACTTGATTTGAGACATTTCTATTGCTATAGGTGTTGAAGGCCTAAGAAATAAAGAAATGTAACATTTCAGCTGCACTGGAATTTGTACTTTTCTATGAACAGGCCTAAGGTTGAGCTTTGGGCTTTCTGCTTTGTATATTGTATGTTGATGAAAACTCTTATCTTAAATATAGGTTCATCTGAATCTTACAGAACATTTGCTGGAACTCAGTTTCTTTAAATCTCAGACTTGTTTTGAGTAGTTCTCGTGCCTGAGGTTAAAAGATCTTTCTCACATGTCATGAAAAATGGGCCTCTCATTTTATTTTGTTCATCCCCACACTTGGGAGTAGAAAAGAGAGGAAAAGATGAAAAGGGCAGAACAAATGAAGATCACATTTTTCAGATAAACCCATGGGACTTTATAACATTTTAAAATCCTAATTGGTGAATTAAATTCATTTTCCTTTAAGCATATTCAGACATAAAGTGCACATAGATCGTTTAGCTTGTTCAGCTCGTTCAGACATTTTCTTTGCCAAGAAAAAATATCTGCAAAAGAAGAAAGTTACCAAACCAAGTGTCCAAATCTAAGATGATCATCAGTACTTCTTTTTGAACTGTTTGGGCTTGACTTGTTGTTTTGAAGAAGCATCTTTAGCAGGAAGTAGAATGTTATCCTTAAAATAGGTTTGCATTGCTGACTGTAGGAAAGTTGGAAATGTCTGTTGTTTTCTGCCTGAACTTCAGCTAGAGATTAACTGAAGTGTTTAGGGTATAGAATCAAGAGATGGATTTGTTTTCTTGGTGCTATTCTTCCTCCCTCCCTACCTTCCTCGCTTCATCCATGCCTCCTGACATACAATAATAATAATAATATATATTATATGATTATACATATATTATAAATAATCTTTATTATATCCTGTCCTTTCCAGCATCATCATCCTAGGTACTCTGTCCGAAGGTGTTAAAAGCTCCAAACATAGTGTAAACTGTATTTTTATATGTCTTTGGGCACATACTCATCTGTCACAAGGCTGTGGAGAGGAGGCAGACAAACTTTATATAAATTATTTTGTAAATTTAATTATTTGGTAAATTCAGTTTACAGTTGAGGTGGAAAAAAAAAGTCTGACAAGACAATGAATTTATATTTAGAGAGTTCCAGATAAGGCATTCAAGTAAACTTTTCTTTGCAGTTCTGCTGTAGCAATTGGTCATCAGAAAAAGTGTATTAATGCACACAAACCAGATGAGAAATATTTGTTCTTAAAACTTGGAAAGCAGACACTGGCAGATGAGCAAAGTGCTCTTGCTCTCTCGTTCTTTGGGATCTTAAAATTAGAAGAAAGGGGAAGGTGGGGTGAATTATGATCTAACCTTTTTTGGGGAAAAAGTTCATTTTAAATGAACAGGTCTTGACGCTTTTCAATTTAATGAATTCAATGAAGAGCTTTTTTTTTCTTTTTTTTTTCTCCTGACTTGCTGTATTAAAGAAATCTTCCAGTTGGTGTTGCATGTAGATCTTCTGCTCTTGCACATACGTGTTTAATCTTTGTTTTCACAGGCATAGAATGTCAAGCAAACCAAGCATCGGCTACCTCTGAAGAGTGCACAGTTGCATGGGGCGTCTGCAATGTAAGGAAAACTGTTCAGTTAATGAGCTCAATATGTAACGATGTCCCTTCTTTCTCCAAAAAAGGCTTCAGTCATCCTCCAGAAAGAAAACAAACTTTAAAATGTGATTTGTTTAGCAGAGTGTAGAAGGGAGACAGTAGAAAATATATGGTAAGAATGAAAGTGGGAGAGGTATAAGGGGAAACACAGAGGAGGAGAGAGGAAGATAGGTCTTGTCCTTACTTGATGGTTTGCTGTTTTGATTTATCTTTCTGCAGGCTGGTTCGAGGAGTCAGCACAGGGTGACTGGGTGGTTTGCTTTTCCTTTTGGAAGAGGATGAGATCAGTTTGAGTGTTTAATTTGCAGATCTTCCTTTTTGTTGCTGTATGCACTCCTTCGTATGTGGTCCTGCTAGCATGGGAACTGGCATGCCATCCCTTAGCTAGTCTGGACCTGACTGGGAAGATACAGTTTTCCGTAATGGAAGAGCCACTTGTTCCTCACTCTCCACTTTGTTATGCCTTGGGATTGGGTTACAATGTGATAATCCCTAAACAGGATTATGAATGTTATGATTCTCTCTGTAAAAGATGAGTGATGATTTTTTCTAACCATGTCAGAATTGTCTAGGGTCAAAATTCTGACTTTCTGTGCAATAATTAGCACAAATGGAACCTTGTTTTTTAAGGAGCTGTATGGGGAGTAGAAGAGAGTGTCTGCAGTGTATGTGTGACAGAGATTTTTTTTTCGTTCTATTCTTGCACATTTGTTTTTATTCAAACTTGAGTTTGTCCAGAGATCTTGCAGAAAGCTTCAGCCTGTCTACATACATATCACCCTGCTGCTTATTGTGAAATCCTCTTTCTTGCCTCTCCGATTGTGCTTCTTATCAGCATCTGCTCTGCCAATTTTAGCAGCCGCTAAACTCTGCATTCTCTCCTCATCAGAAGTCAGTCGCTTGCCACTGTCTCCTGTGGAACCGGCTGCCTGCTGCCGTTCCATTAATGTTCCCTTTCTCTCGTGAACTTGGATCGGCTCCTTGGTGCTCACCAGAGAGCTGGCTGATGAGTCCTCCCCACCTTTGCATGCAAATTGCTACTCGCTGCTTACTGGGATCATCTTGATGTATTAGCTTTCATGGTGAGGCACAGTTGTGAATACTGTGTTTGGAAATGATGTGATCTAAACTTTCTCTTCCAGCATGCTTTCCACTTCCACTGCATCTCTCGCTGGCTCAAAACTCGCCAAGTATGTCCGTTGGACAACAGAGAATGGGAGTTTCAAAAGTAGGTATCCTGCACACTTGTCAACATCAAAAAATGCAGTTGTCTTTCTGCTAGCGGAAATGGTCCCTGTCAGATATGTGGGTGCCTTCCTCGTTTCTGCATCTGACAGCACAGCTGCTGTTGGGAGGGGATTTTGCTTTGCTATGTAGTGACCCTTCCTGAGTCACTTCGTGGCTCTGAAGGAAGACAGAATTGCTGTGGAAAAATGAGCCTTGTTACAAAGTGGCAATTTCTATCGATGTTCTCACTAAAGAGTGGAAAGCAGAGAAGTGGAATTCCCGGAAAACAGCGCCTCAGGTGAATACTGCGCTGTCACATGAGCAGTTTGGGTTTGGAAAGTGACCTGAATTGAGCCTCTCTTCTTTCAGAGTATTTACACTGAGGTGCCAGAAGTGTTATTAGGTCTTGGTGATTTGTTTTATAATTCTTATAAGATTAGATTAGAGGTTAATACAGCTGACTTCTTAGTATCTTGAAAGCAAGTCCATGTAACCATTGCTACTGTTCGCACGTTTATTCAGACTTCCTGCATTCTTTTTTGCTTTGTTTTCTTCAAAGGTCCATTGTTAGAATAATCAGGAGATAAATGGTGCGGTTTTTGAGGATTAACTGTACGTGGACAGTAGTTGGGAACTGTGCCTGCCACTTCATTCTGCACTGTTCATCCATTAATCTCTCTTTGCATAACTGTGGATACACACACACACACACACACACACACACACACACACACACCTTTTTTTTTGAGTCTATTTAGACCATTTAGAGTCCATTGAGAGTCTCTTGCATATGAAGCGATGGAAGACTGGACATATTTGAGGGAAGTGGAACATGGAGAAGTTCCCAGGGTTTTCCGTAGCATAGCATTTTGTATATAGCTGTGTTGCATGTTGATTATGTTGTGTTAGAATGAGAATAACTCTCCTCAAATCAGTGCTAGTATCAAATGCAAATCTTCAAAAAGCATTAATGTAATGTATTATGTATTTTCAGGTATGGACATTAGAGAGATGGTCACTAAGCTTCTTCTGTCATCAGCCTGAATTGTTCATCTCATTACGGGTTTGTTTTAGCAATTTGAAAAATGTGTATACTGTTCTGCTTCAATCTGAGTATCTCTCTATTGTACACCATTGAATAAAACCTTGCTAGAGCTTCCTGTCTACATTTTTGTCTTGTGTTTATGAGTAGAAAGTTGGTAAATGAGAAGATCAAGGGATTTTCTGAAAACTGGAGAGTCCAGCTACACTTTTGTTCATTAATATCATCAGTGCTCTGGGGGACAGACATCCAGTTTTCATAGGAGAAGTTTCTGGGCGAATACTCTTGCCACTGCCCCCAGTCTTTTACTCCCTGGTAATTTCAGACCCACAATTTTGGCTCACTGAAGTCAGCGCTAAGGCTTCATCACATAGTTCAGTGGGAGATGTGGCCTGAATAAGTTTTATTTATGCAAGTAGTGTTCTCAGGTGGACACGCTTTCTTGCAGTGGAGTTGCCACGATGATCTATATAATTAGGGGCTGTATCGTTATTAGAAAGTACTTTCTATTGCTTCTCCTCTTAAGTTGAACTAGACCAATTCTGCTACTGGTCTCAGTTCTGTTTAACTTGGGAGTCCTTAATGGAAGTGCAGTTTTTGTGAGTGCTCATAAAGCACTTCTGTGTGTCAGATGGAAGTGGGCTCAGGTAACTCATGCTAAATTGACTGCAGAGCTAAAAATAAGTGTTTCTATGAAAAAAAAAAAATCTTGATGGCTTTTTTACTAGTATTTTCCAAGTTCAAGCCAATACACAGTTCTTACTGGCCAAAAGCTGTTACTGTGAGAAGTACTCGAAGCTTTGTTTGATATCTCCCTTGCCAAATGGCCTGGTGTCTTCATCATTGCATCAAACGTTGGCACTTGTTGGCATTGTCAGCAGATGCTTGTATCTTAAATAAGGTAGAAGAAATTCTTACTGCAGAAGGTTGTGATTTTCACATCACCAGTGGCAGGTATGCTCAGTTTCTTTTGTGATTCTACCTTTGGATGAGCACATATTTGCCAGTTACTGAGGATGGAAGTTTGTTACCTAATGCTGAATATCAGTGTACTGTAGCGATGGGGAGCGCATGTGGTCATCAACAGAGCCCAAACTTGCAAGCACTCTAGTTATTGCTGGGGTTTTCTTTAATCTTCAGCAAGCAAATATCAGGATTATTTTATCAGCAGGTGTCAGTGCTCTACAATGATAAAGTTTGCCTATTTTCCACCATCAACAAGAAGTAAAAAGGGACAACTGAAGTCAGGAGAGTTTACAGCTGACAGTTTGGTTGTTTGGCTTCTTTCTGCTGGAAATCTGGAGCTGAATTTGTTCAAAGCTCATCAAGGTAATTTTGGTGATGGGAGTGGGAATGAAGCAGAGCAGGGGGAATAGTGACCCTCAGGGCTAATGTAGTGGTCAAAGAGTTTGTCCAGGCAATGGGATATCCAGGTTCAATGCCGTTCTCTGGAACTGGCACTTCCTCTTGCATGTCCTGTCCACCTGACCAAAACATCAGCTGTCCCTGTTGATGACAGCCCGTTTGGAATACGATATTTGAATATTCAGGACCTGGAGATTGGAGCTTTGCTTTGAGTCCAGCTACATCAGCCTGTCTGCCATTAGTCTGCACATATTGCCCTGAGCTTTTGGCTGTGGATGCATCAGTGCAGACGTTTCCCTCTCCTTGGTGCTTTGTGTGTTTTTGCTTGACGCTGTGCCTGCCAGCAGACTCATTTTGTATCACCTTTTTTTTTTTTTTTTCTCCTTTTTTTCCTTTTTTATTTTTCCTTTTTTAATGAATCTGTGAATTCTGTGAATCCTTCCAACTGGTGATTTACAGGCGCTCTCCCCCACAGCGCTCCTTGTACTCTGTTCTGATACAGTACGTAAACCGTTACGTTTGATTCCAGTTTGCTCTTCTAGAGTCTGTCCCGAACCTCGTTTCCCTAAACGGGGAAGAAAGTAAATAAATAAATGAGTGGGAAGCAGCAGTTGTTTGCGGAACCGGGAAAGAAAATCTGTTTTCAGCTGCTGCTGGCCAAAATGCTTCTGCTGCCCTCTTCCCTGCTGCCGAGAAGGCCTGAAAGAGGCTGGGAGGAACAGGGGGCAACGCCGGGCGCCCCCTTCGCTGCAGCGCGCGCCCAGGAGCGCCCGGGGTCCCGCCTGGGGGCGGGGGACGCCAGTGGCACCGCGGCCGCCCAGGGCTCCGCTCCAGCCGGAGAGACAAAGGCTCCCGTTCCCAGGGGAGCGGGGTTTTGCTCGGGCTGGCCTCGCGTGCTCCCCACGTCTGTGGTTCCACCTCTACGCAGGCGAGAGCTGGGAAGGAGCGTTGTTGCCCAGATCTCTTTTTTTTCTTTCCTGAAGCAACAGTCGTTTTTAGCCAGTGCATCCCCTTCTTGCAGGATCTGCACAGCTTTTTTGGGGGTGAGAGGAAGGGGTTGGACACATTTCCAAGTGCTTTGTGTGCTGGACGGAAGGTAGGTGTGTTGGGTGGGAAAGGGTGGCCGTGGTTGTGCCTTCTCTCACTGCTGTTTCATAAAAATGTCAAAATCGGGGCTCTGTGGTGCACAGAGAGCCTGTTCAACTCTATTTCTATTTTTTTTTTTCTAAAGCAAAAGGTGGTGGACTAGCATCAAAGACTGATATATATGTGTTATAGGGTAGGGATTGAGAAGCAGTTCGTAGATAGGAATATAGGTGCTAAGTTCTTCCCCCTCAAAAATCATGTCATTGGCCATACCCTGAAAAACAGCATCATCCATCGGAGGTCATCGGATGCCAGTGTCCATCAGCCTCTCTTTCACTGGCACCTTATGGAGAAGCTTATTGGCATCCTGAAGTATGCCAGGGCCACAAGCTGTCCAGCAAAGAGGGTGTGAGGATCACCCAAGCACCACCAGCGATGAATCAGCATGGGCAGATCCAAGCTTCCAGGAGCTGAGCAGCTCAAGGGGAAGCCCAAGGAGGTTTGTGCCGTCTGCTCTTCTGGAAAAGATCCACCTCCACATACATCAGGGCAGCGGCTGGCAACAAAGCTGCATCCCTGACTGGCAACCACCTTTGCTTTCACTCGTCTAGTTAGGAGCGAGCAGACAAGAAGATAACATGAGGGAGAGATAGGCAGAGACAGAGACTAAGGCTACGTTGCTGCTCGTGCTTGTCCCAGACACCGTTCCCATCAGGAAAGAGGTAGGTAGATGTTGTGGCAAGCAGCAAATTCCAGTGCAGACTTGGATGGAGAGCGAAGCCTTTCCTCTCGGCAATGCCATATGTTGGCATGGCCTCTCTTGCCTCAGGTCACCCTGGGCAAGAGAAATGTGCCACTGTAGGACAACATGGAGAAAAAAATATGAAAAACATGTCATCTTACAGGGATTTTTTTGTGACTGCGCACGCAGTGCGTGTGCAAGAGCTTGGATGTGCTTCTCCCAAAGGCCCAGGTGGGACTGGGACAAGCATCTTTTTGGAAATATCTTTCAAGGGCCAGCAGCACAGGTCCCGTTCTGTCATCCCACTCTCAAGTCTCTCTCCCCCCATCCCACTGTCAAAGCCCGTGTGTCCTCGTCACAGCTGCTTTGCCCCTGGCAAAGGGACATGCTCCTCAGCAGGAAGGGAAGGAGGTTTTCAACAGGCTCATCCCTGCTCCTCACCCAGGCCTGGCTGAAAGCTGACGCTGGCTGCAGCCTGCTGGGAGACTCCAGGCCATGGCTGGAGAGAAGGGCCAGGACACCGCACCATGGAAGATGTTTTCCCACATCACAGTGCCCAGGAGTTTGGCAGGAGAGCAAGTGAGGAGGTGCATGCAAGGGAAGGTGCCTTCTGCTGAGGAGCAAGCTTTGCTTTTCAGCTCTTGCTTTTCCCCAAGAGCTCGCGCCGCTGCTGTTGCTGCTGTGCCTAATTTGCTGTGAGGAAACACGCCTTCCTCCCCGCTTTGCCACGCGCGCTTTATGTAACTTTGTTTTCTTCCCCAATGCAACAGGTTTTTCTGCCAGGCTTGTTCTGTTGACTGCGGCATGTAGAGAACGGCACGCGTCTCGCCCTCCACCACCACCGATTTCTCTCTGATCTGGTCTATTATCTGGTCTGGTCTGCTATCGGATCTGATCTTCACCGTTCTCCTTCTCTGATCCCGTTCCCATGGAGATCCCAAAGAATAGACGGGTGCCGTGTTCATCTGGAGCCTCAGGGAGGGGGTTAGTGGGAAGGTTTTTGGCTCACCTGGGCGGTAGTTGTAACCCGTCCCAGCAGCCAGTCTGCTAGTTGCTGGAAGGTCTATTTTGGGTTTCCATCACTTAACTCCTTCACCACAGAAGGTTCTTGGCTTCTTGTTTCCCTCCCTTTTTTTTTTTTTCCGGCTGCTTTCCAGCTGCTCCCTGTCCCATATAGGAGATGATACCCAAAGGTGAGCTGAGTGACGGCCCATCTCTCAGGCCATACATGTTACACCACCCCCCCGAATGGTCTCAACAACAAAAGAAAAACATCATTTGAGGTTTGGATTTAAAGATCTCTTAGAATTCAGTAGCAGCTGATTCCAGAAAGTACATGTCTATGTGTGCAGGCACAATACTGCCGGCTTTCCTGCTGCATTTACTGCCTCTCAGACCCAAGTTTGCTGCCAATATCAGCTCAATCACCCATTTTCTTGCTCCTCATGTGAACCTGTCCCTCACATGAACAGCGAGGCCTGGCTCGTGAGACAGGAGCAGGGCACAGCATTTGGGTATGAAGAAGTACCAACACAATAGGTAACACCATCAAGGGGAGGTTCAGGTTAGGTATTAGGAAAATTTTTATATGGAAAGAGTAGTCAAGCACTCAAACAGACTGTCCAGGGAAGAGACAAAGTCACCATCCCTGTCAGTGTTCAAGAAACGTGTAGATGAGGTGCTCAGGGACATGGTTTAGCAGGCGTAGTGTTGAAGGGCTTATGGTTGGACTCAGTGATCTTGAAGGTCTTTTCCAACGATTATGATTCTATGATTTTATCTGTCATCTCGGATGGCAAAGCTACATACCCCTGGCATATTGGTGTTTTGTGCCTATGGGGCAGCTGGTGGGTACTTCTGGTTGATGTGCCATCCCAGGTAGATGTTCCTAGGTGGTGGGGCACTGGTGGTGCCTCTGTGAGCACCTCTGCTTCTCCTAGTGGTGCCGCTTCATCCTCTTCTCTTGGTTCAGCTCTGTGCCAGGCTTCCAGCTGCCGCTTTTGCATTGCAGACGGGGAGTAAAGGGGGAATTCTCTGGAGACTTAGGAGTCCAGAAGCTTAATTTTAATGTCCTTGCCATCTCCCTTTCTTTTCCACATCCTAAAAGACATGAATGACAATTCAAATAAAAACGGGCATTTGTTTCCTGTTTGCTCATTGAAAGAGGTGGCATTTTGTTTGAGCGCTTTTCTTTTTTTACAATCCCAATTGCATCAAATAAACTGAAGAGAATCTTTTTTGACATTTTAAACATGAAACATTACGACTTTTAATGCAAAACATGTTTTTATGTTTCTGATACATCCTCCCCACTTAGAATTTTAGTGTTGCAGATTTTTTTTGAATATTGTTAGTTTGCCAAAATTCATTTCCAAACTGCAACATTTTTGGTAAAACATGAATTCAGTTTCATACAGTTTTAATCTAAAGCCATTACACTTACCACAAAATGTTTTGTGTATTTCGTTTTGGGGGTAAAGTGAGAGAAATGTCAGAGGCTGTATGTGCTGAGGAACATTTACCAGCAAATGCTTCCCTCAGCGCTGGCCACGCTGTGACTGCTGCGGCACACGGGAGCTGGTGCGAGCTCTGAGCCTTCTCGTTCCTTCTGTTCCCCTGAGTTTCTGGCATGTTTCTGCTTCCCACTGAATGGTCATCCGTTCATTCATCCCACCAGCTAAGTGGAGACCAAAGGTTCAAAATACTCATAAATCACTGCTCTCCAAAGTGTTCATAGATGAAAGCCTATGAGGAAAGATGACAGCTCAGTAGGATTGCCCGTGAGCCGCTGGTTTCTCCAGAAATCTTCCGAGATGAAATCCTCCTCTAAAGGGGTCAGCATGAAAAATAATGCAGACTTGCTCTCCCAGATAGGTATTTTGGGTGGAGAGGTTTATGGCAGACATCTTTGGATCCATGGGAGATCATTTTGACTGGGCTAAGGTAAATGTGAGTCACAACAGGTCTATTGGTCAGCACTGTCAGGCGAGTAAGAAGCCTGAAAAGGCCTGTGTTGGCTCTGCTTCAGGAAGGTGTACCTATTTCCTCAGCTATTCTTGTAATCATGATGCTCATGCAGCATTTCTATTCTGGGCCCCTACCATCTCCACCACCTCACCTACAGGGCTTGTCCCATGTTAGCGCTGGAGATCGGAGATGAGGTTGAGGAGGAAGATGGTACCTGGGGCAGGGGGGCACAACAAATCCTCGAGCACACAGCTTTGTCTCTTTAGTCCCTCAGTCTTGGGGCTGTCTGTAAATGTAGTACCTTCATGAGCATTTAGTTGGCATGGTGTAGAGACTTTGAGGAATAGTCCATGGACGTACGGCTGCGTTGCTGATGGCTGTGACCGGTTTGCTTTGGCAGGAGGGCCCCCGTAAGCGGTTGTACCTGCGAGGTAGGGGCACATGTTCATCACACCCTTGCATGGAGAACGGAGGCTCCTGGGGTGAAGATCACTGACTGCAGCCCAGCTCCTGTGTGCTGCTCATAAATCACATTAGAGTATATCAAAGGCCTGAGCTGTCAGCACTACCGAGATGTAAATGCTATAATTATCCTAGGCAAAATGAACAGTTTATCAGACTTCCTGTGTTGAATCTTTTTATTACAGTTTTTTTTTTTTCATCCCAGATTTGATTTGCCGTAGACTACGTGTGACGCTGGCTTATAAATCTCTTGGTTTCAAACACTACCCAGCATCAAAAACTATTGCACAGCTAATTGGCAACCTCACGGAGGCTTATTTTGCTGAGGAAAATGCCTTGTTCCTGACTGCAGTGAAATCTGCAGGTCCTTTCCAAAAAAAAAGAGCCATCGATGCATTGAGTGATGCCGGCTCCATCCCGACGTCCTATGGGATCCAGGAGCAGTTGCTTTGTGAAACCGCGTTCGCATCAGAAGTTATTTATAACCCAGGCAAAGCTTTCTAATGATCATATCAGGCTGCACAGTTCAAGTCATGTGAAATAATCCAACAGCCTTTTTTCTTTTTCTTTTTTTTTTGGTTTATTAAAACAAAAAAAGACCACAGAGCAAAATGAATCGAGTAACTAGGAAGCTTCTGATCACTGGAGCACGCAGCCTGGCACGGTGTTTTCCAGTGTATTCCCCCTCCTAGAGCAAATAACAGTGGGCAGTCAGACATTTCATGAGTTACCAACAGCAGATGAAAGAAAGAAAGAAAGAAAGAAAGAAAGAAAGAAAGAAAGAAAGAAAGAAAGAAAGAAAGAAAGACAGAAAGAAAG
>JAVCKT010000723.1:3550-18416 GCA_032273925.1 Rhynchotus rufescens | reverse complement strand
TGTGGAGTCTCCTTCTTTGGAGATCTTTAAAACCCGCTTGGATGCAGCCCTGTGCCCCGTGCTCTAGGTGACCCTGCATGAGCAGGGGGGTTGGGCTAGATGACCTCTGAGGTCCCTTCCAACCTTAAGCATTCTATGATTCTATGGTTATTTGGATGTTCAGTATCACATCCGCAGTGCAAAGCCACAGGAGACGAGCTCCATCACATGAGCTACTGAACGACGCAGAGTATGTCCTTGTGTTCAGAAGACTCTGCCAGACTTCAAATTAGTCTGTGTGGCCTCTTCCTCCCCAGAAGAGGAGGAATATACTGCTTCAGCTGCATAGAGAGCAATGGAATAACTCCAGGATAAAATACTGGTGCCCAGAGGCTCAGATCTTTGCTGTTGGTGGCTGAAGTATTTGGCAAGCATTACATAAATTCTGTGCTACTTATCTTCATCCTCCACATATCTTGAGTGAATAAAGTCCTGTCATCTTCAACCAGGGTATGTGTTTAGTCATCTTTAGTTTTCAAATCACAAAATACAGTAGCATGTGCAAAGCTATTAGGAGAACCTCTGCAAAGATAAGACTTCCATCTTAATCTTACTTTGCTACATAACAATCTCTCCTCTTGCTATTGCCTGTTTCTAAGACCAAACATGTTCAAAGCTTTGCACAGACTCAAACATCCCTTTGAAAAATGCCAGGTGCTCAGCTTCTTAAGAATAGTCCACTTTAAATTTTACAGCAATTTGTAACTAAAAATGAGATTTGGAACATCAAGTTGAATTATCCCTCACTGAACAAGCAGCTTCAGCTGCTGTCAGGAAGGAAGAATCAGATCCTTAAATAAAACTGGAAAACTGCTGTCAAGTGAGTTTGTTTCAGCTCTGAAATCATGTTTACAATAAAGTCTAACATTTTGAAAGCCTGATTCTATATACGAAAAGAAAGGAAATATTACAAAACAATTATCCCCACATCCTTTTTACCTAGTGGAAGAATAATTCTGCTTCTTAAAATATGTTTCGAAAGGACAAAAAATACCCAGCTATGCAGATTCTTAAATAGCCTCAAAAGCCTTAGGAATCTCTTATGGGAATTACTCATCAGGCACAGTAAATTTTCCAAGAATTCTCATGCTATTTCTGCAGTCTTAAAAAGTAGAAAGGGAGCTTAATTTTCAGAATGGTCTTTGTTCACAAATTAATATATAATAAACTCAAAATATCAGTTGCAATGAGATGATTTCTCCCCAAGACAGAGCTTATACCTTCACAAAGTATCCAATAAAAAGATATTTCCAAAATTTCTAGATTATCTGTTACAAGAGATACACAAATTGCTCTTCAGAGGAAATAAATCCCATCTTAAAAGTGCTCTACATATTACCTTTTAAGAGATGATAATTCTGGAGCAGAATCCCTGCACTAAGTCCAGACTGAAATCCTTCATTGATGAGTGAAATCCTCACATCTGGCACCAAAGTGTTAATTTATCAACACAGAAATGGTCTTGAAGGTTAAGCTTCTTTTGTGTGGCATTGTTGTTTTAAAAATCATATGAAAAATCTAATTCAGTAGTAGTACTGTCCCTGCTGATATCTTCTTTTGAGAGATTAGTTGAAAATGTTTGAATTTTACAATTTCTATCACTTGTCATCTACCTTCTTATGAAATTAACCATGCACATACTGACATGTAATTTAAATATGAATTTGGGCAGGAAAAATTAAACAAATGTAACCACTAATTTGGAAATTAAAACTAGTCATGTTAACGAATTTTAACTAGTTTTTAATGTTAACTTTTCATATTAACTTGCTGTCCTTGGAGGGAGGGAGGTAACACTATTTTCTCATTCTCTATCCTCATCTTATGTCTTTTTTCACAGTATTTAGCCTGCTCTTCACCCAGAGATATTAAAGGGTCTTAACATCTGTGAACAAAGCCAAATTGTGGTTCTATGCAAATAAATTCAGAGAACTGCAAGATTTTATTCTTTTATCCTAACTTATCCTTGACTGCATAAGACCCAGCCTAGAAATATGCCTAATATGAAGTACGTATGTACCACATGACCTAAGTTTTGTTAATTTTCTAATTAATTATGAATTGCTAGGTTGATGTTTTAATGATGTTGAGAAAGGAATATATAAATAGTTAATATTCAGTTTTGATAACAATTAAAACAGTCTTTACTGTAAGAGTATTCCCTCTATTCATTATAGCAGAGGCTATTTACAAAGTACATTAATATTGAAGGAATTTATAGCAGATATTATGTTCTCATATGATCAGCTACCCAATTTGAAAAGTTACCAAGAGTACTTGGGCAACAGGTAGATGACCAAAGAACATAAGAATGATCTGGAAAGGAAAGAATCCCAGCTGGCCTAATGTGGGGCTGAAATGAATAATCCTAAACTTGGCAAGGAGCTCACTAAATGCACCAAACTCATTCTGTCCATTGGATGCAATTTTATCTGAACTTAAGACCTACATAAGAAGGACACAGAGCATAATGTGAACACATAGTAGCTATGTGTGCCCAGTAAGCACAAAGGTCAATGGTATAGCCATATATTATAGGTTTGACATAGGTTAGAATTTGAATTCAGCTTGGTGACAATTACTTGGTTCCTAATTGTGTATTAATGAACTGTTTTTCTTTTTCCCATGGCCACCAGTTAGATCTCTGTGGATGATCTCATGAGCTAGTGGTATGGTTGTTCACTAAGTCTACCCTTAAGTCCAACTCAAGTGATAGATAGAATAAAGCTAGATTTTTTTTTTTGCCATAGCCTTGATCTTCCTTAGCCTGATAAATTAAAAAAAAAAATCAAAAATTACTCTCAAAGAGTTTCCAATTAAGGCTTATAAAAATAAATATTGTGAGCTGCTTTTGCTATCCTCCTGTATCTCAGCTCCATTTACAGTCATCAATTATACACAGAAACAGGGCAGAGCAAAGAGAAATACTCTTGGACGGTTTCCCAAAACGACCGATTTATAGGACAATCAGTTCTGGTTGTATTGTTGTTTTTTTTGTTACTGACATGTCCTGTATGAATTGGATAAATTCCATCAGCTTGCTTCACGCTTGTGTCAAACAGCCAAGATGGTAAAAAAGATGCCATTCAGATGATAATGAATTACTCTCTGTTCCTGATGTGCCATATTCAAATATATGCTTGACTGCTTCTAGTCTCTGAGCTGCCTAGCCCCTTGATGATCAAAGCAAAATGTTTCCCTTCATTTATTTATGCCTTTATTAGCGAATTCAAGAAAAATGACACTTTATATTTGTTTTGTGTAGCCAATAAATCTATGTTTCATAAAAAAAGTCTTATTAAAAAAAATGGGAAGCAACCAGTGCTTCTTCTCAAATAAGCAAATTTCTGTTGAGTATTTCACATTTTTAGAATCCCTGAACAGATTGATAAATTAAAAGAGATAAATTATTCAGAATTGTAGCAGGCTGGGAAATGAAGGTACAAAATCTAGAAGACTCTATTCCAGCAAAGAACATATATGCAGTCTAACTTCTAGTGCATAAGTAGTTTCATTGAAATCAGGCAAATAAGCCCCTGCTTAAGTGCCTTTCTGGATAAAAGCCAGACTTAAGAACAGTGAAAAATTAGAAAATGCAGAATTACTTAATGTAAAGTGCGATAGAAAGCACTGCCTATGTAATCAGTGAGCATGATTGATTGAACTAATGGTATAAATGGATTCATGAGATTTTTTTAAGAAGAAAAGTATGATAAAAATAGTAATAGTATGATAAAAAAATAGTATGATAAAATCACAAAAACCTAAAGCTTTACATCAAGCATGGGAGCTATGGGGACCAAAGATGCATTTCATTCATTCTAAGGAGTTATGTTCTCATAAATGCTTACAAAAAAATCACTGTGAAATTAAACATTTTCATTACTGAAATTAATTTAAGATATCAGTACTCAAAGGTGACTGGGAATTACCAAATCATATGCCACTGAACAATGTAAATTTAAAAAAGAAAAACCACAAACCTGTCATTTCTATAATTTTAAACAGATTACCCTTGACATAAGTACCAAGATAAGCTGCTACTTATGCTTAAAAGGAATTGGGCACCTGCAAACACTTAAGCACATAAGTAGTGCTAGCTCTAGCTTGAACAGCAGTGTTTGTGCTGCAGGATAGGGCCATATTTAAAGAGGAAATGTGAAGTCCATCTGTATACTCTGCTGCTGTGATTCTCTTATGACTGGGATCACAGAGCTGCTATTTCTAGGATGAAAAGCTTAATTCTGCAGAGAGGTCTCTGTACCCCATACCCAGCAGTTAACCCTCTGCTCTTGCAGCACTGCTGAGCTACTTTCATTAGGTGAGCAAATGGCTGGAAAATGTTCCTAGGAAAGTTTTTAAGGTCTTTCCCACAAGGTTTCTGATGTTACTCCACATCCTGCAGTTCACATGCAGCCTAGGCCTGTTCAATGAGACCACTCGTGGGAACAGTATCATCTATGTGTTTGCAGAATTGTACACTTGCTTATCTTCAGGGAAGAGGTTCTAGGTGAGATTTATAACATAAAATTGCAAGGAATTGAAAATATATACCCTGCAGGCATCTGTCAATATACACAGCACTGTCCTGTGAATTTCTTAGGCTGCTTTTAAACCATTTATTAAGGAGAAGCACACACATGGAAAAATATATGTAGATCTCCCACTTTGGGATGTCTTCCTAGTTTCCTTGTAGATTTATAGTTGCATTGGGGAGATTTCATGTTTCTTCTTTTTTGCATTTTTCCATGGTGAGTAAAGGGGAAGCTGATTTTCTTTCCATTTTTTGTCCACTTATTCTCTTCCATCATGTCTTGTCAGCTGGAAAGCTCTTAAGGAAAAAGTTTGTGGACAGCTCAGAAGCCATGATTCTCTGTGTGATTCTTTTGTGTTCCCTCCAGTCTTTCTGCCATGGAGTTAAACTGGTTCTGTTACCTGATGGCGGCAGCAGCAGAAACAGAATGTATCCTATATTCTCAGCTAATAAAATCTTAAGTTGAAGAAAAGCAAGTTGAACAACGTATTTCATTGTAATGCATCTTGCATTAATGCCTCCATATTTTACAACTGTCATCTTTGTTTCCATAGAGTAAGTGTGACAGAAGAAAACAATGTCAGAGTATGATCATAGTAGAGAATAATATTTTGGAGAGAAGCTGCAGATATATTGCAGATTCTGATCTCTTACCCACATTATAATACAGTTACATGGCCATTCATGCTTATACAAATCTGAAAATCTATCTACACTCAATTCCAGTCATATCTGCATGTGCTAAAATAGAATTCTGATACACTGCATCAATTATATTATTCCTGCCTTTCACCTCCTTTATCACTCATTATTTTGTCATTTTACACTTTTTAGTAGAACATTTTGTAGACTCACAGATTACTTACTGCTGGTTCACAAGCTCATACTCACTGACCTCCATGGAAATGCTAGAGGCAGCTCTTCATTTTGTTTAACAGTGGATAGATAAAGGGACAGATGTATTATACTAGGTCACATATTCAGAAATGGTAAATTGTGTTCAGTGAAGCAGTTAACTCAGATGCTCAGCAGGTACACAGATCTCGCATGGATTTCAAAAGATAGTGTGCTTCCATGCACTGGTGCACATTATTTTACATTTGGAATAGAGCTGGGCTCTGGTACTTGCTGATTCTTGAAAAAGTGAAAAAATATATGTATATGTATATATATAAAAGACAGGAACTATTTACAGTATTATCAGACCCTGTACAAGTTGAATTTGATCTGTGCTTAAAAGCAATATCAAAACAGTTACGATGGTAGAACTGAAAGTGAAAAAAATCATATGAATAATTGGGGAAAAAAATTGAATGAGGACATAACCAGCAATATGTCTGTGTTTTGAAGGAGTTTGTTACTCTAGAAGAAGTGATTTGAGATGAGTTGAAATTTGTTAAAATATGGCTGTGCCGAAGTTACACAGGGTGGTTGAAAAGGAGACATCTTGCATAACACCCAAGTCTCCCGGGGTGCAAAGAGGGCCCAATGGAGCTGGGATGAGTGCTGGGGTTGCCTGTGTTGAAACACGTAGGTTGGCAGGTGGTAGAAACCAGATGACTGCGACACCAATGCTGCTTGCCCTAGCACTGCCAAGGTGTTTGAGAGGAATGTGCTTCCAGAGGAGGGGCACGGCACCACCTGATAGCATTTTGATAATAGCAGCATCAATATTTGGGATTTCTTACGGAAGGGAACAACATAATGTCAACATAACTGCACCAACAAAGCTTTTACATGGAAAAGACCAGCTTTGGGATCTACAGGTGTTTATTTTAGCAGCTTTCTATTGTTTTCTTTTAATAGGACTCATCGTTGTTTTCTGAACTTTTGGGGCCTGCGGATGGATGAGGCAGTTTTTCCAGCTCCTGCTGAAGAGCAAAAGGGGGCTAAATAAAATTATTTACGTGTTGGGTGTGTAATGCTTTAGGGATTTTCTTCAAATGCCATATGCTTCAAGACTAGGGTTAGTAAAAATGCTTACTCGCTGAGAGAGTAAAAGAAATGAAAAAAAAAGGGGGAGGGATTTATTTGGATGTTTCTCCTTTGTGATAAGGACTGACCTGTTTAATGAGCTACATTTGAGGAATGGAGCAACCAGTCATATCACAGGCTCTGAAACACTACTCAGCTGAAGCAGGAGCTTACAATGTGTGCTTAGGAAGACATATAAAGCTCTAAATCCTGATTCTAGCATTGTCAGTAAGCACTTAGGATGGTATAAAGCATAAAGGAAGGTTATAGATACTTCACCTTCTCCTCCCAGCAAGAGGACAAGTTCTGGAAAAAAAGCCAATGTGCCCTAAAGCTGGTAGCTCCATTTGAACCTGATCAGTGGATATCCTTCCTTTGGAATACATTGTGTTTGTTTTTCCTGTATCTCTCCTCAGTATGAAGTAAGTTATGTTTAATTTTAAACCTTTGAATTTGTTGTTTATAAGTCAGGAAATGCAGCTCATCATGAGCACCTAAGGAATTCAATTTAGTTCAGCAGGTTTCTGGATAGAGGCCCCAGCTGGGTTATATCAAAATTTTGCTTTCCATCCCAGAAGGGGCCTCTATTCAATCACACGCAACAAAAAACAAACAAGTGACTATCTACAAGTGAAGCACTTACATGAAATAGTGAGCAGCATCTTCAGTGGTGGTCCCATTCCTTTGAGTTGCCTGAAAGGAAGAAAAAGAAAATAAACTTTTGCAGCTGCTAGTTACTAATAGAGGGTTGTAAAAAATTTAGAACTTCTTTTTTGTAAAAAAAAAAAAATCTTAAAAAATATATTTTGGAGGCAGTGTCCCCCCCTGCATTTTCCCCTTTCCAGATTACCAGTGTGTGGAAAGTAGCAAGGCAAATTGAGCACAGAAGCAAGGGAAACGCAGCTCCCCTAAGGAAATTCCCATGCAGAGGATGTCCTGTAGGCAGTTGGCAGCAGCTGGAGAAGCCCCAAAGCTCATGTCATCACTTGGGAAGAGGCAGCCGCTACAGCATCCCTCCTGCCAACCAGTTCTCCAGCTCCTACTGAGCAGGACTTGGCACTGGGAGACATCAGCCTTCCCCTTTTCCTAACAAACATTTATCTGGCCGCTATTGCACAGTACAAATTGAGGTATTGAGAAAACAACAGTTTGCTATTTGCAAATATCAAAGCTGAAGCTGAAAGGCAAATAATACAGGCTCAGAAAAACTCGATTTCCAGTGTTTTGTCCAGCATCACAGCTGCTGTTTTGTATTGCTGTGTTTAATTTAAATGTAATCTTAATTGAATGCACTGCTGGAAAGATACAGCATATTAGAAACAAAACTTTCCTTCCAAATACTCTGCCTACAGTGATTACACTCTCCAGACAATTCAAAAAACAGCTTCTTCTTTCTTCCATACAAGTGTATAAAAGTGTTGCTTGTGGTAATGATGAGCCATTTTCAGAAGAGCAGCCTCAAAGTTATTTCTTCTCAGTTGATTGGTCAATGTAGGACTTGCAAACAGAGAGATAGATTAATAGACCTAAAACCAAATTAGAAAATCCAGATTCCTGTTATGAAAGGCTGTATTTATCAAATCATGCCCAGCTCTTTTAGGGAAGGTGTGATTATTTTGTTCCATATTTTTGTTCCAGATAGCGACAGGAACAGAAAGATTATTTTGTTACTGTTAGTGATTTGTGCCTCAACATGGCACAAAGGCGGTGATTGGAGGAGTATGTGCAGTGTAGCCTTTAAGAGTTAGATGAGTTTTATCAACTTGGTATGAAATGCAAAAGAATATTCAGGATTCTCATAAATACAAAATACACAGGTTAGACTGAGCTTTGAGCTCTCTCGTCCACTTGGTTATAGATCTGAGCGAGTTCTCTGGCAGCAACAAGGTTGGCTGCAATGTAGACATGTCCCTAAAGGACATTAAGAATGGGAATTTTAAAAATGTATGGAAACCAGCCAGTATGGGCTATTTCCGTCCTTCATTATAGCAGTAGGACTTTTGTCACAGATTGATGAAAACTTTCTCAGCCCTTTTTTAAGATCCTTCCAAAAATGTGTAACTTCTGAAGTGGAAACAGAAGTATGTTTTTGGGATGTGTAAAGCTCTCCTTATTTTAATGTGATATTTGATATTGTCTCATCAATTTGTTTTTTGACACTAAATCCTACTCTTTCATAGCATAGCAACAATTATTAGTCTAGATTCCATATTTAGGTATTTAGGTGACCTAAAATTGATTAGAATTCTTTTTTCTTTTTTTTTTTTTTTTGAATTCAGCAGCCTGATTCATCACTCGCATCAGCATGTCCAGGAAATATATACAATTTCATATCCAATATGTTTATATTTATCTGTTTGTAGTGGTTTCTGAGAAGCATGTGTGAGAGTGTGTGTCTTTGTAGAGGAATGGGATGGTGACTCGAAACAAAAGCTTGTAGAGATAAATTGTTAGTGCCCTAATTTTATGAAAAAAATAAAATCCTTCAACAGTCAGCATTTAGACTGTGAAATAAATTGCTTTTGAATACCTTTCTAACAGATGTCAGCCATCTTGCTTATCGCTGAACAAGTCGCATTTGAACTAAACAGCTCAGTATCACGTTGAGGGATGTGGTCGCTGATTGAACACAGGTGTAATGGTTGATATACTGTCACACGGTCTGACATTAACCTAAGATCTTTGTTGAAATACTTATTACTGATGGCACAAAATGTAATTGCTAATTTTCTGCCTGAATGGTTACATATTTTCTCCAAATCTTAAGAGTTATTCATCCCTTTTGCACTGGCCATTTCTCAGAGTTTAAGGCAGATGTGTCATTGGTCCACAGGCCAGTAATTGAACCTGTCACTTGCAATCTACCGACTTCATTCCTCAGAAATGTATCTACTGCTTCATTCACCTTCCTGCTTATTTTTCTCTTGGTATCAAATGTCTAACTTAAACCTGCGCTAACAGATATTCATTGTTTACCTTCCACATCTCTGGTCACAGAGCAAAGAAATCAGGAGGTACCTTGTCTGATTATTATTATGCATTCACTGTGGGGCTCTTGTTCAAAATAAGCTGTCCATTGCTAGTCTAATTTTAATAAATGAATCAATCAGGTTGCAGGAGGCAGAGAGAAATGAGGCAGAAGAAAATATACAAGCAAATTGCTAGAAAAAAACAGACCTGTTGAATTTTTGTCTTTTCTGAAACTTCCTGTGATAATTTGGAAAAAAACACTGGTTCTTCCCAATGTAGAGTCAAGGTTAGGTAACTTTGGTGACCAGTGCCTTAAAAGATAGTACAAAATACAGTATGTCTAGGGAAACTTATAACAGTGTTATAAAATATCCATGATCCCAGTATAAAATAATCTTAAAAGTGAATTCTTACTTAAATAATAATAGTCGTATAAACGTTTTAAGGACCCAATCTGTAGATGTCTATAGAGATAAGAATATACTAGTAAATGTACTCATGATATTCACATAATCAAGCTGAGATAAATGAAGGAACAGAAGTCACTAATAAAATAATATTCAGGCAGAATTTTTGCTTTTTTTTTTCCCAGTGAAAACTTTCTTAAGTGCACATGAAACATGAAATCTTCAAATCTTCAATTCCGAATTCATGAAACATGAAATTCATGTTTCAATTCCGAATTCATGAAACATGAAATCTTCAAATCTTCAAACTTCAATTTTTTTTTTTTTTTAAGACAACTGAATGTGGTGGTGGAAAAATTCTTTTTGAAGAATTTTGGGACCTGTTTCACTGCTTCTGCACAAATAAATATTCATGTGCTTGTCAATGACATCCTAACTCTTCACTGTGAGGGAAGCAGGATATGAAAAAAGTCATCTTCCAGTCAGAACATCAGGAACAGCTGCTACTATTTACATCATTATTTTTCTCATATAGAGAGATAAAGACTGGGAGCTAACTCTACCCTAGCTCAAATATTCAATACATTTTTTTCCCCAGTATAGTATAAAGCAAGACTATCCAGAACTTTACATTTCATTTGTTCTCAGAGATATTTTTTTTTTCCTGAATGACTTGCCAGCTTGAATAGGGCGAGGTATTATATATGCTTTTGGCCACAGTTATCAAATGAAAACTGTGTAGTTATTCACTAATTCAGTAGTGGCATACTGAATGTTATACATAATGTCTAAATGTCTAAATGGAGGAGGGAAGAAATTTAGTAATGGGAGTAGACTGCTAGGCATCCAAATGAAAGAAAAATTCCTTTCTGAAAAGTTTTCCGGTGCTACCTGCATGATGCACCTGTATCATAGTAAAATAAAAGGCATTAGGAAGGCTGTTAATTGGAATGCATTTAAAAGAATGCCTCATTTTTTTTTCTCATGTTCTAAATGGACACTTCAACTGGAAGTTGGACCCATGCCTTGAAAATTCTGCCCTATACTGGAAATGTCCACAAGGTGATTTTAAATGAACTTGAAAACTGGTAGCAATGATTTGGAGGGAAAAATAATCTGGAATAACACTTTAGTACAAATGTTTACTGCAAGATGAGACATTCTGATCCTTTCTACATCAATCTTACATGCTTAACTACAGTGAGCTCACACGATATTTTTTTGCACTATCCCATGTAAAGATCATCCAGAACAGAGCCAATGCGTTGTTCATCGTATAGTTTGTGATTGCTTTCTCATCAAATTTAGTAACATAGAAGAAAAAAGAATATGAGACCTGAAGATTTAAGATATTGTGGGCATTGTGGGAAAGGTATGTTAATGCCGTGAGACTTCATTACAACCTGGTTACTGAGATTCTTGCAATGAATTTTGTACCTGGACCATTCTATGAGTTAATCAAACATATTTTAATTAGAAGATTCTGAACATTCTGAAATGGAAGACAGTGGATTGAATCAAATTTTAATCTTGAAAGATTTCCATCATTTGAATCCAAGAGCCTAAGGAATCTAAACCTAAAGGAAACTAAACTACACTATACATGCCTCAGTCAAACACTAGTCATATGGTAATGCAGAACTACTACTATTTCTTCCTCCAGACAGTTCTACCAGACTGAAATAAACTTTTCAGGAAGCTGGTATCCCTAGCTCATTGTACAGTCAGGCTACATTTCTGCCTAGTCTTTTGCCATTTTCTGTCACAGTGCATGAGACTACAGCTAGGTCAGATATTTCTGTTTTTGCCAGTCTGACCTCAGAGAGAGACAGATTTTTTTTTTTTTTTCCAAAAGCTGGTAGATGCTTGTGTTGCAGAGATATTTCAAAATCAGGCAGTTGTTCTCAAAAACAGTGTTTATCTTGAGAGTCTTCAGCTTCTGTGGGCTGTACACAGTTGTCTTCAAACATCGGTCACACTGGACCAATGATTCTTCAGAAATTATTCAGATCTGAGATCCTGCATCAGCACCAGCCCTAAAGCTTTGTGAGACCATCTAATTGTTTTACTTAAATATCATCTTTACAACTCATTTGCTGGTAGTCAGTTAGCATCTCATCACGAAGTAGACACTGCTAATTAAGGAGTCATGGCTTAACGTTAACATCCTTTATTTAACTGGTAATGATCAGATGGAACAGTAGGTTTCAGCTAGATTGAATGCCTAATAAAAGACTTATGCATACATCATTTGTAACATGAAGCAATATCCATCCTTAGAAATTATAATTGGAAATCACTTTGAAAAGAAGTGATTCTTTCTCCTTTCAAAAGATTTTTCTAGCACTCACAAAGCTAGCAGAACTTCCTGGTATAGCAGAAGTTGCTGTTTACAGTCATTGTATTGGATGGAGAAAGAAAGATCTGAATGATTTGGAGTCAGAGTAATTTTGCCATGACTGCAATTTTTAAAAAAATTGTTCTAGCTAATTATCAGAATTAAAAATGATGATTAAGAATGAGGCTGTTTGTAGTATATTTCTGTAGAGGTTAGTTTAGAGAACTGAATTCATATTCTGGTTTCATTCAAAAGCAAAAAGACATTGTGGTCTGCTTTTAATACCTTGCACATATTTATCTCCATTTGTCCCCCAGAGCTCCAAACACAAATCTAAAAGACTGATAAGTCTTACTGCAGTAAGAAATGACTTGCACTAAAATATCAAATATTTTTTGTCAGGGCTGACAATTATGTGGAGACATTTGAAGAGTGTTGTACATTTAGAAACAATATTCTCATGAGTTTATAGCACTAAAGTCTACAAAGACACTGAAAAGAGTCATACAAATTGAACATATACAAATGCTATTAAAATATTGTTTAGATCAAAAATTACGCATTAAGTGTAGCTACAGCTCAACCTCATAAAGGTATAAATTTTTGTTTTAATACAATTTGTTATTAAATGTCTCGTATTGCTTTAATGAGAAAGCTATTTCTCTTTATGATCAGGACAATAACACTAGTAATCATAATGAAAAGCCAGTGCGACTAACGCTTCATCTAGAATATTCTATACACATCATGACATTCTCACTTAAAGTAGGAAGACCTGTGGGAAGAGAGGAGTTAAATGACAAGATAATGCAAGAAAGAACAGACTGCAAAACTTGAAGACAATATTGGCACTGATAGGCACATTTAGAAAATTTCCCCCATCCCAGTAAATAAACCTTTTGGAGCACCTTTCCAATAGTAGAGAGAAGAACAAAAGTTTTCAAAATAAATTAATTTTATAAAGAGATACTTAATAAAGGCAGCAGTGAACCCTTCTGTTTTTATTTTCAAAATTTGCATTTTCTTTCACCTTCTAAGCCACATTTTTCCCAGTCAAAACTGCGAGTTAGCAAACACATGACAGTGCAAAATGCAGCTAGGGATCAGTTCATCTGCAGAGATGGAAAACATTACATGTCTTTTTGTACATGCATAACCTAACAAAGATTTTCTGAAGGGAGCTTAGTTACATTTCAAAACAGACTAAAGTAGAAAAATGTTCCTTAGTATCTATATAGCTACTACTTGAAAATGTCTCACAACAAAATAAATATTTGAGACTTAATTACTGATCTAGATAGAAGTACATTATCATCAACAGTTCAAAAGCTAGTTTTGTTGGACCTTTCTCAAGCAGCAAGATACATTTAATCCTACTAGACACTGTTGTTCCATTTCTATTAATCAATGTTTTATTTTTACCTGTTTTCACCAAATTTATATTTTGGAGCCATGTAGAGTGGAGCCATGATTAAACAATATTGGTAAAGCATTTCTAGAAAAAGTATAAGCTTGTTCCATTCTTTCAGTTTTGTGGGATCAGATGATTCCTCTCACTTATCAATCTCACATTTACTGCCAGGAAAATTATCCAAAATCTAAAAATCTCTCAGGAATGAGGTAGCAAACTTGGGATGAGAGAAGTAATAGTATTTGCTTCATTTGCAGGCTTTATAATATGGCAGCTCTCTCTGATGCAGGCAGAATTAGTTGGGATGTAAGGATATGAGACGTGCTCTGAAGCAGGGTCTCAGAAAAGATACTTGTGTTAATTTTCACATCTTCTCTATCCGTATATTACTGATAACAGGATAAACAGGATTTCTTCACACTTTCACTATTTTTGCTTTTGTAGAAGTGAAATCTCTTAGGAATCAAAATTTCTACAAATGCAGTCAAATGTTTTCATCCATAACTCATCAATAATTATAATTTCCTTAATATCTTCCTCCATTTTGGAAATCTAGATTTAGCTTTTTTAATAAACTACATTTAACTTTCTTCTTTTTTGTTTTCCGTTGAAAGATGTTTCCATGTAGAAACAAAAAGTCAAGCTGAGTAGCCACCTGCTGGGCTCTTGAATATAGATTTGGGTCTTTCCCACTGTAAGATCTTATATCACAAAAATAAATGAAATTCATGATGAAATGTAAAATAAAGCTCATAGAAAATACACAAGCGGTACAGGTAGCAAACACAAAGAAGTGCTGAGAAAGGAGATATGAAATGATAGAAATGAAAAAGATGGTCGTAAAGAACCACTTACCAGACAGAGCTTTCAGCAACCATATAGTAATGTAGAAAAAAAAATCTATTTGCAGGCAGATTGGAGCTGTGCTCCCACAAAAGGCTAGACAGGTTTTTTTTTCCTTATAGGAGCTAAACACTTCTGAGTTTTACAGATTAGCTATCTATACTTCTCATCATCATCTTAAAAAAATGCTAACACTAATTAATATTCTTAATAGTAATAGTTTTAAAATAAATTTGGATTAAGTGGAAATGGATTGGGGAATATTTCTAGCTTTTAGACTGCTTCTTACATGATCATTGTAGAATTTGAGGATGTGAGTGATATTCAAAAGTATCATATCACAAACTAGC
>JAVCKT010000721.1:59914-71068 GCA_032273925.1 Rhynchotus rufescens | reverse complement strand
ACGCGTGATCTCCAGAAGGGGTCCAGCCACACGGGGTTCGCCCTGCCGCGGGAGGACACACAGACGTTAATGCAAGGCAAGGGCCATAAAAACAGCCAGCATCCCCTGTGCATGAGCACCCTGGAGCCCTTCATGTGGCCTGACCCTGGAGAGGGTCAGGACTCACCCGTCAAAGGAGTATTTGTTGGTGTTTGGCATATCCATGATGTCCATGAAGCCCCGGTTCCCTGCAGAGAGGCAGAGCGAGGTTTGCTCTTCAGCATGGCTGGGGGCACAGCCGCATGCCCACCCAGCACCCAGTCTGCTCCCTGTGCCCAGTGCCCATGCTCTGGAGGGCAGGACCTCCCTAGAGGGACGTTCTCCAGGTAGACCTCGCTCTGCTTCTCGGCAGGAGACCCCCATGGTGGCTCACCTGTGGAGCCCGCCACTATTGCTTTCAATTTTCTTTTGTGCCTGCAAAACAAAGACACAGAGGAAATCAGGGAAGATGCATCAGAGGAGAGAGGCACGGAGACCTGCAATGGCCATGCACACCAATGCAAGCACGGCAAGGAGAGCTCATACCCTCACGGCAACTCACACTGTTCGGTAGTACCAGTTCATGAGGATGAAGAGCATGGCGGCCAGGAAGAGGAGAACGGCCAGCACAATAATCGCCATCTGCGAGAGACAGGGGGATCAGCAACATCTGGAACTCAACCAGCACCTCACTCTGGGTACCTGCTTGACCTTAACTGGGTAAAAAGCTTCTCCAGGGGATCGAGAGGCCTCTGTTACCTGCAGAGCCGAAAGGTCGTCCGGAGCCCGGGCAGTGATGGCGGGCTGCACGTCCAGCACATTGTAGTTCCTGAAGAGGTTCCTCAGCTGCTCCTTATTCTCATCGATCATCTGGATTACTCTGGGAAGAGGAGGGACACAGCGGCTGACGGGGGACCCCTCGCCTTGCTCAGGCATGCCGTGATTGATGACATTCCTTGGGTACTCCACAAGCCTGAGCAGTAGCAGGCTGCATGAAGGGCCGGGCAACGCACCGCTCCACGTCCAGAATCCGGTTGGTTTCCCTGTTGACCACGTGGATCAGCAGCTCTGTCTGCGCAAAGTTCACCCGGCCTTTCTTGTCGACGTGGAACTGGGGAGAGACAGCAAGGTCTGCAGCATGGGCTCAGGGCATCTCCTGAGCATGACGCAAGATGGTCAAGATGAGAGCAGGAGGCCCTCAGGACTGGCACGGGGCCTCTTCCATTAAAGACCTCCAGTCCAAGTGCCTGCCAGCAGGCTACCATGTTTTTGATAATTGCAACCCGATTCCCACATGTCTTTTGGAAGTGGTGATGGTGGAAATGTTCTGGATGGGTTCCTGTGTCAGGGTATCCCCTAAGGACAGAGTCCCAGTGAAGCGATGGGTGAAGGTGGTTACCTGCACATCATCCGTGTTGACGATGGCCCCTGTGATGTTGGAGAGCAAGCTGATGAACTCCTCCTCGAACTGCCTGACCTTGTCGGGAATCTCGTTGATGATGATTTTGACCCGCTGATCGTCTCGCAGGATATAAATCCCCACGATGGCCGTGTCATTGTGGCCCACAAGGTCAGAAGCCATGATGTCCACCACAAAGTACCCGGGGTTGTAGGCTGTGAACAGGTCGAAGGTTCGCAGGATTCCGTCAAGGGTGCCTGAGGGAAGGATGAGCACAACCCACGATTAGGTAGAGGAGGATCTCGGCTGCCTTTGTGACTGGGCCAGCCAAAGGACTGAGGGGCACTGCAAGTGCCCGGACCACAAGACTGGCACTTTGGGCCTTTTGATGTTTCTCCTGCTGCTTTGATGGGGGACTCTACTCTCTTTCACATACCCCTTTAATCCCAGTAAAGGGCCCTGAAGCAAAACCTTTGGAGGATGTGGAAAAGGACGTGGTGGACAGCTCTGTGTGTCCTTTGGAGTGTATGGCCTATGAAAAAACAGGTCCTGGTGGACAAGCCACTGCAGCCCCTTCAAATTTCCTCATGCAAAGCCAGAGCATGTCTTGTGAGTAAGTGGAAGAGATGCGAGTAAGGGTAGTTGGTTGTGCTGCCTGGTGGCCCTGGCCACGATGAAACCTCTGGCACATGTACCGATGCTGAAGATGTTGGCCACCTCCTCAGAGTCATTGGAGTGCTGCTTGATGTAGCGGATCCCCAGGATGCTGTACAAGACCAGGCTGTTATTTCCCACATCGGCGTCCACAGCTACGACTCTGATGAGCTCCGAACCCACTTTGGCATCTGTGGCAACCCCTTTGAGGGAGAGAAGGGAAGGAGAGCTGGAGCCAGGCAGGGAGACTACAGAGGGAACCTTCCCTCCTCAATGCCACCACTAACATATGAACCATGGGCTTGGTTCTTCTCGTCTGACCATTTCTACCCCCTTTCTCCAAGAGCCTCCTTGGAGAAAACAGGCTTTTCCCTGGAGCATCACCTGCTCTGGGTGCTCGAGACCAGAGCACGTGCCCTGGGTGCAGCCTGACCACCCCTTACCCGCTGTGTACTCCGCCTTGGTGAACTGTGGCGCCTGGTCGTTGATGTCCTCCAGGAAGATCCGCACCTCCTGAAGTGTCAGGTCTGTGCTGAGGTCCCAGGTCTGGGCCCTACCCGCCCGCTGCCCCCTGGGTGGTGTCCAGTTCCTCTGGCTGGATGCTTTGACGATGATGGAGTAGTACGGCTCCTTCTCCCGGTCCAGATCCTGCAGCACTTGCAGCTTCCCCTCCCGGCTCAGCTGGAAATTGTTCTCCTGGTTCCCAGCTAAGACGCAGAGAGGAGAGCCAGGTTAGTTGTCTTTTGAGTGAGGATTTCTGAAGCATCTCTTCTCCTGCATATCGCAGCAGAAATCCAGCTCGCAGCTGACATGAGCAATGCAAAAAGTTAGTGAGGGATGCGCAGGAGGAGGCTGAGGGTTGCGGGTAGGCAGGATCGATGGGCAGAAGCAGAGATGCACAGGGCACAGTGGCTGAGAGCAGCAACCTTGACCTACTCAAGGTCCCTAAGCTCTCTCCTTGGCAAAGCTGAGCCACGCACCCCACCTTACCTGCTATGAAGTAGTAGACGATGGCATTGGAGCCCTCATCTGCGTCCACTGCTCCTGTGACATTGCCCACCACCGTGCCAGGCCGCGAGTGCTCAGGGACAGACAGTGCCTGGTACTGGGGGCTGTCCCTCTGCCAGGAAGCCCCCGGAAAAGGAGAGGGAGGGTTACTGCAGGCAAGCAAACCATGGCACGTGCAAACCACCCTCCTGGTGCCTCTCTTGCCACCTTGGACACCCACACCCCTCCATCCCCCGCGGTGGCCGCCCAGGGCCTTACAGGCGGTCGGAGGAAGAGAGGTTCATTGTCATCAATGTCATCGAGCGCGACCTGCAGGGGCTGCATGGTCTCATAAGCTGGCTGGCCCTGGTCGCAGGCCACGATGATTAGCTGTGGAGAGAGGCAAAAGGGCTGCCTTGCGCAAGGCCACGTGGGCAAACAGGGAGAGGAGACAGTGCTGAGACAGGGACAGGGGTGGTGGTGGGACACGGAGGGGAATTTAGCAGGGAATTGGTAGGGGGGCTACCATCTCCTCCAGCAACCGGTTGACCTGAGGCACCTTGGTTCTTGTTAAGTTTGCCCTCGTTTGGGCTCACTCCCAGCCTGCTTACGTTGTACACTGCCTGCTTCTCCCGGTCCAGCCTCATTGCCGTCTGGATGAGCCCGCTGACGGAGTCGATGCTGAAATACTCCCAGTCTTTGTTTCCCGCTCCCGTTTTCAGGAGGCTGTACAGGACCGCGCCGTTAAGGCCCTCATCTTTGTCTGTGGCATAGACCTCGTACACGTTGGACTGCAGTGGGATTTCCTGTTGGTGTATGAACGATCTCGGATGAGGGATGGCCTTGCCCCTAGGCTGAATGCTCCATACACACCAGGCTGCCCTACGCACCACCCTTGGGTGCCCTGGTCAGCATGGGACACACTGCCCGCATGTCCCCACCAGCAGCTCCACACCAGCCTCTGTGCTCTCACCACTCATTTGTCTTCTAGTGGTCATGGCTGCCCCCACCCAGGCCCACGGTGGGAGCTGCATAGCCCACACTCATGGTCCCAAATGGGAAATGGGGAGTTACCATTTCCCTCGGTTGGGCAAGTGCCTCGCGTGCGTGTTTTGGATTGGCCTGAGCTAAGCCTGGCTTCTCAGAAAGGAGAAACTGTCTTAAATGTCAGCATTTCAGCCCTCATTTATAAATAAACTCAGCACCCAGTGACCAACTGTTTCCTTATTTTTGTGTGCCGCTGTTGTTTCTGTTCCCCAAAGCTCCCCTGTGAATCCATATCCACTGCTCGTGCTCAGGCACCCACGGAGAAGGGTTTTGTCAATCTCTCTGTTCCCAGGCAGCAACCCTGTCCCTGCGTTTACCTCCTTAATGTGCAGGATGGTGCCATTGGGTGGGCGGACAAATACAGGCCGGTTGTCATTAATGTCAATGACATCAATGTGGAGCATGGTGGTCCCCCAGAGAGGGGGTCGTCCTTTGTCCGTAGCCACCACGGTCAGGTTGAACCTCTCGTAGGATTGCAAACGCCGCCGAGACGTGATGAGCCCGGAGTCTTTGTTGATCTTGAAGGCCTCTGAGGACAAAATAAGCACACCTCTGGCTCAGGACACTCAACAGGTAGACAAGGAGACCTGGACAGAAGTCAAGGCCTGGTTGTGGCATGAAGGTAGGCAAGGTCGTGACATGTCATGCCATGAGGAACTGGAAACTGCAGAATGATACTGAAAGCCGCTGCTCCTGGGCCTGCATCTAACCACAGAAGGACACGGGAAATGTGATTTGGTCCAAACATCTCCTCCAATTCCTCTTCCTAACCCTTCTCATTGCCATGGAGGACCCCCCACACACATATCTCTCGCTGCTAGTGCCTACCTACTCCTGGGCCTTCGATGCTGTAGGTCACCACCCCATTGTCTCCCTCGTCCAGGTCTGTTGCGCTCATGGTGATCACAGATGTCCCTGCCGGCTCGTTCTCGTAGACGCTGGTGCTGAACTGGCTCTTGCTGAACTGAGGCCGGAAGTCGTTGATGTCCAGGACTGTGATCAGCACCTTGAACATTCGAGACACAGCTTGGTGGGTTACTTGAGGCTACTTGAGATGGCTGCGCAGGCAACCGCAGTGCTGCCGTGACCCGGACAGCACAGCATGCCTCTGTCGTCGGTCCGCGGTGCCCTTCCTGCTGTTTGTTTCCCTCTGCTGATCGAATTCCTGTCTCCGACAATGGGAACAGCAGTGGGCCAGGGTGGAGGCCCATTCACTCTGCAGCTGGCCGGAGCACTGGAGCACAATAGCATCCCCATCCCCCTGGCCCTCCCTGGAGGGCTCAGTCTCTACCAGCCACCTGAGACAAACTGTGAGGTCCTGGGGAGAGGCTCAGCACTGGAGCAGGTCATACAGTGCCCATATGGTCTCCTTCCTCCAGCCTGCTTCTCTGCAGCATTCACCCTATAGCCCCTGTTTTGGGGGTCATCTGGTTTTCCTCTTGGCTAGTTCCCTCCTATAGCAAACCCCACGGGGAGGAAAGCCAGAGCTTTGACGTCTTCTTCCAGACTAGGTTGGACACTGCTGCATGAGACACAGTAGGAAGAGGAGGCCCCCACCTGCACAGAGTTCTCTCGACGGTTGCTAGAGACGTCCCCGGGGTTGTCCCTGGCCACAGCGGTCAGCGTGTAGTGATCCTTCTTCTCCCGGTCCAGGGCGGACAGGATGTAGATATCACCCTGCAGCACATGGAAACTTTCAGGTGCTTCTTGCCTGGCAGATCTGCTACTCGAGAGGGGACAGCCTGCGAGGTATGGGGGCAAGGCTGTCTCACCTCCTTGCTCAGGCAAACAGCCTCTTCCTGAGCCCCAGCACCCACAATAAGGCTGTGCACAGCCTAACACCACTGGTTTGCACTGAAATCAGAGCCAGTCCCGTGCTCTGCTCAACCATGGCCGCTGGGGGCCACCCCAGTCTCCCCTCCCCGCTTTCCCCTCTCTTACAGCCTCAATTGGCTTCTTACCGTGTTGGGATTTATCCCAAACTTGCCCTCTCCATCCCCTAGGCTGTACTGGATGAGAGCAAAATGCCCGGAATCTGCATCTGTGGCCTTGACCCTCAGGATGACTGTACCCAACGGCACATCCTCAAAGACAGCTTTCTGCAAGCAAGAGGAGGAAGGACAGGTTGTTTCATCACTTGCTGCTCTAGTGGAGGAAAGGAGCTGATTCACCTTCAGTGAAAGCACTAGCATCATTGGGGTCACCATCTATTTCACATGGTTTAAGCACATACAGAGGGAAGAAGCTGATCCTCTAAGAGCATCCAGTTCTTGGCCTCTTCTGTCCTGTCAGATGCTGCCCAACCAACTCAGCATGGTGAGCCCCTCTCACCTGGTAGGATGGCTGGCTGAAAATGGGATTGTTGTCGTTGATGTCCACTATCTGAAGGTACACAGGGATCTCGGCAGATCTGCGGGGAGAGCCGTTGTCTGAAGCTCGGATGGTGAAGTTCAGCCACTGCACCTCCTCATAGTCCACTGTCCTGTTGGCTATGACCTTCCCTAGAGGATGGCAGATACCTGGCATCAGAAACCTGCTCCAGACCCCCTCTGCAGTTATCACTGCACAAGTCATGGCTTGAGAGCTGCGATGCCCTTGGTGGATGGAGGCAATAAGGGAGTCTTTTCTGCTAGGACACAGGAGAGAAATGAATTAAAGATTCCTCCCTACCCCTTGATACAGCTTGGCCCCCTTCTTAAACCTCTTAAGATTGGGCTGTATCAAGGGGCCATAGTCAAACTCTTTCCTTTCCCCTGTCTGATGGGTCTTGGGGGACTTGCACCTATCCCAGCTCACCAACCTGCTGACTGGTCTTCAAGGCAGGCGTAGCCTTCTGGGGAGAGATCTAGCAGCTCATAGGTGATCTGCCCGTTGGCTCCTTTGTCTGGGTCCACCGCCGAGATGGAGATTAGCGTGGTGCCCTGAGTGGCTCCCTCCAGGATCTTCTCAGTGAAATAGGTGACCCCGAAGGGGCGGAAGCGGGGAGTGTTGTCATTGACATCCAAGACATTGATGGTTAGCTTGGCTGTGCAAGGTGGACACCAAGAGGAAGAGGGCAAGGGAGAAAGAGAGGGGAGGGACAAGAGAGTGTTGTAAAGATGGAAATGAGAAGCTCCCGTTGATCAGCAGCTGGTTCTTCATGAAGTTCTGTAATATTCAGCAATACCCTAGAACCCTGAGCTGGTGGTGTGACAGCTCATCTGCCCCTGCCCTGCATGTGATCTGGAGCACAAGACCATACTCACCATTGGGCACGCTGACCGAGCGGTCAAGGACTTCGCTGGCATTGTCGTGCACGGAGATGGTGACCTCGTAGGTGGCCACTAGCTCCCGGTTGAGGGGAGTTTTGATCTTCACAGCTCCTGGGAATCCCAAAAGGGTTTGGGTTACTGGTGGTACCTGCGCATTCTGCCAGGGGCCCAAGGCAGACAGGTGTGCACCAGCCAGGCACAGCACTTGCTCTCCTGCCTCTCCCAAAAGCTCAACAGGAGAAAAAATGGACAGCTAAGGGCTGTGGGAGGGATTTCTTTGCCCTCCTGTCTCCTGCCTCCCTGCCTGCTCCTCTTTGCCCAGCTAGTCAGGTCTCACACTGTCTCATCCTGGGTAGGGGGCGGAACAGGGAGACTGGTCTTGGGAGCAGTTCCTGGTACTCTGAGTGATTCCATCCACAGGAGCTCTGGTCCTTGAGGTCTTTCTTTTAAGAGTCACGCCCGTGCAGATGGGGGAAGGTTCTCTTCCCCAGATCAGCTCTATTCTTGCAAAATACCTGGACTTTGGAGCAGGTGAATCCACAGAGCAACCTGGGACATGGTGGGACACCTCATCCTCCTCTCCCTGAGAGCCCTCAGCACCACTTACCCTGGCAGGCCACTCCGGCGAGGTGCGCCGGAGCGGCCCGCGTTGGGTCTGCGAAGGCTGCAGAGCCGCCACGCGCCTGGAGGGCACCCAGGGAGGGTGGCCAGGAGCGGAGGCAATGGGATGGGCATGAGTGAGATGGAGGGGCACACCATGGATGGAGCGCAACGAGAGACATGGACAGCACGGGCACGGACATAGAGACAATCCCGGCGGTCCAGAAAGGAAAGAGAAGTGTTAGTAAAGTCAGGTAGCCAGCAGCAGGCATAGAGAGAGAAGAAGGCAGTGTGAGCAAGAAGCATCGGAGGAGCAGACCACGGAGTACCCCCACCCCTCTGCGTGTCTCAGACACCTACCTCTAGGCAGAGCAGCAGAGCAGCAGAAGACAGGAGAGGGAGCCACGCTGCCCATGCCGCCCCTCCTGCCCTCCTACCTGTCCTGAAATCCACTGTGAACACCCCTTGCTGGTCGGGCACCAGCGCATCCGTGTCATCACGCGCCACGATCTCCAGGAGGTAGTACTCCAGGCGAGCGTTGAGGTCTCTGTCAACTGCGGTCACCTCAGCCACCACTGTGCCTGGGGCGGCCGACTCGGGCACGCTCACTGTCTGGACGGGGTTGATGAACTCGGGCCGGCAGTCGTTGACGTCGTCGATGAAGAGGAGAACGGTGGCCGTGCCCGAGAGTGCCGGCGTGCCTTGGTCCACAGCCACCACCGTGAGCCGGTAGGCGTCCCGCTCCTCCCGGTCGATCGTGTGGTTGGCCACACGGATCACCCCTGAGGCAGCGTCGATCACAAACCTGTCCTGCCCCCCGCCCTCGATGCGGTAGTCCAGCTGCTTGTTGAGGCCGCTGTCAGCGTCTGTTGCTGTCACCTGGAGGACGGAAAAACCTGAAGGAGGGGACACGGCACACTACACGGGACCGCCAGGGCCCATGGTGGGACCCCTCCTGACCATCTCCTGACCTGGAGGGCTGTTCTCCCGCAGCCGTGCAGTCACAGATGCTGGGTGGAACACGGGACGGTTGTCGTTCTCATCCAGGATGGTCACCTGGAGGCTCGCGGTGCTGTTCAGCCCTCCCACGTCACTGGCCACCAGAGTAAAGTCCAGCTGAGGGCTTGAGAAGGCTTCGTGATCTATCATCCTGCCAGGCTTGACCACAACTGCACCTGGAGGACATGGACACACCAGGTGACAGACCCCGCTATGTGCCCTGTGGTGCTGATATGGCTGTCCTACAGCTCTGGGTTGGGCTTACGTCACCTGTCCTGTTGTTGATAATGAACAAGTCCGGAGATGCCTCCAGGAGCTGGTATGTCACCACGGCGTTGCTTCCCTCGTCACTGTCCAGAGCCAGGATGGGCCCGTTAAGCACCGTGATGGGGGTCCCTGGACAGGATGACAAGGGTGAGCAAGGGGAGGTCACCCCCGTGGAGCCCCCTGCACCCTGCTCCCGCCCTGGTGACACATGAGGGACAGCAATGGATGGATGGAGGAGGCAAACAGAGCGAGGCCTCGTGGGTATGAGACAGCACGGGCGGCTGCTGCAGCCTTGGCGGACTGACTCGCGAGGCCCAGGAGGAGGAGGCGTAGCGTCCAGCTAAAAGCAAACAGACACATCTGTCAGACCGGCTGTCCCCAGCGCTGCTCCTGGGTTCCCCCCAACGTGCATGTGTGCACGAAGACCTCGCTGAGAAACCTCTGCGTGGCTGGAGTCCAGTGTGACCTTTTGGAGATAGCCCAGCTCTGTGTGTAGCTACCAGCCTCTGATGCTAGAAATGGATCTATTTGTGGTCAAACAACTCCAGGAACAGGGGAGAAAAAGAGATTACCTATTCCTAGCTCTGTGGCTAATGGGCCCTGGCAGCTGGTAGGACCTCTGCTTGGTTGCAGCCTTTCCCAATGAGCTGAAGTGCTTCCACGCTCAATGGCAAAGTTGGAGCTCGGCCCATGGCAGCTCCTCTAGCATGGCTTGTGAGACACCTACCCTCCTCTGGCCCCAAGAGGCCAGAGGCATGTAAAGGAGCAAGGAGAGACCTACCTGGGGGTGAATTCTCCATCACCTCGGCCTGGTAGGAGCTCTGAGTGAAGAGCGGGTGATTATCGTTCTCGTCCGCTATTTTAATGACCAGCAGGTCAAAATCCTGAAGGTGTGTGAAGGAAAACAAGAACAAGAGGGCAATGACTGTGATGTCCTCTCCTCAGCTCACATCCCATCTCTATCATATCAAGCTCCTGGAGCCCCTTACACACAGCGCTCTGCTCCCAAGAAGTCCCTAGAGGAGCTGTGTGGCTCCTAACCCTATAACTGGACTTCCCTTCCTCGCCCATACCCCAAAGGGTGACACAGGGCCAAAGGATACTGCAGTATCAATGTAGCCACCTAACTCTCCGCTCATCTCTGACCTGCCTTCCATGACGTAGTTACTGCTGTCTCCTGCTGTCCTGCCTTCATCTCTAACTGTGCTGCTGGTCCCATGCAGAGCACCACAAGTGCCAGGGCAGGCAGCAGAGCTCCCACTCTGGAACTTTCCCTTGAGGGAACTGCAGATCGTTTCCACTAGAGAGACTGTTAGCTGCCAATCCCTGAGTCATGGGAGCTGCCTGAGACCCACGGCATGGGCAGGCATCTTGTTTTCTGCCTACTCTTCCCTACTTGGATCCAGGAGAGAGTAGTCCTGCTTTCACATAATCACAGAATGGTTAAGGTTGGAAGGGACCTCTAGAGATCATCTAGTTCAACCCCCCTGCTCCATCAAGGACACCCAGAGCATGCAGCCCAGAGCGGCATCCAGACAGGTTTGGAAGATCTCCAGAGAAGGAGACTCCACAATCTCCCTGGGCAGCCTGTTCCAGGGCTCTGGCACACTCACAGTGAAGTTCTTCACTGTGGAGATGTGGAGATGGAACTGCCTGTGTTTCAACTTATACCCATTTCCCCTTGTCCTATCACTGGCCACCACTGAGAAGAGCTTGACCCCTACCTCCCTACGTTCCCCCTTCATGTACTATATATACATATATACATACTAATCAGATCTCCTCTCAGCCTTCTCTTCTCCAGAGAAAACAGGCTCAACTCAGTCTCTCCTCCATTCACTCAATCATCTTGGTTGCTGGCCCCTCTCTAGAAGCTCCACATCCCTCTTATACTGGGGAGTCCAGAAGGGGCTAGTCTTTTGGAGACCAGTG